>CACVCL010020954.1:0-71730 GCA_902729485.2 Mus minutoides
TTTTTTTTTAGTACTAGGGCATAGGCATGTTAAGAAAGCATTTTAGCCAGGCGTGGTGGCGCACTCCTTTAATCCTAGCACTCGGGAGGCAGAGGCAGGCGGATTTCTGAGTTTGAGGCCAGCCTGGTCTACAAAGTGAGTTCCAGGACAGCCAGGGCTATAAAGAGAAACCCTGTCTCGAAAAACAAAAAACAACAACAAAAAAGGAAATCCTTCTGCTCCTTCCCTGGCCCTGAAAGCGATTCTGTACAATTTGTTAACATGCCTGCAATATGAGGTCAGCGTGGAACTTTCCATACGTGTCAAGATATTTCAGATTCTGGAGCATTTTGGATTTAGGACTTTCAGAATTAAGAACTGACAACTTGTAGTCGGTTATTCTCTGGAAAGCCCGGGATTTTCATTGAAAGCATGTCCAGATTCAGGCGATGGTTCCAGGGCATGCTCTGGGCACCTATGGATTCTGTGGCCATGCTCTAAGGAGGGCAGAAAAGCCAGCGTATGCAAGGCAGTTCACAGATACTTTCCCCCTGCCTCATATGTACCCTCAGCTCTGCGTGGAGGGGAGCTTTGTGCCTGATTAGTAGATGGAGCCAGGAACCACCCCCCCCAAAAAAAAAGACAACAGCAAGGAAGGCCACCCTAGAAAGCAGGCCCATGTGCTTTGGCCCTAATGTTCACCCTCTTGCCATTGCTGGCTGCTGGTGGGTGGCTATGCCTTTCTCACAGGGCCTGCTAGCCCAGGAAGGTCATCGTACGGATGATCTGTGAGTGATGTTTTCCGGATTGCATCCTCAGTAAGGACCCCCAGTCCCTCTGGAAATGATCCTGACCTCCTGCCCTGTTCCCGAGGAACAGCTCTTCCCTGGAGACCTTCCATGGAAGGAGAATGGTGGGAAAGCTCCCGAAGGCTTTTCAGGGACACGTTTGCAAGTGTCACTAGCTTAGAGGACACATGTTTGTCTCTCAGAAGTGCTGGGCTCCCTAATCAGATACCAGCTTAGGATGTGCCTACGGAGGGCCTAGCCTTGTAGTCAGGGAGCCTGGTCGTGTGTTGAAGGTGGCATTACCATTGTAATGAACAGGCCCCTCACAGGCCTGAGTGGGTGGGAGTGGAAGGAGAGGCAAATGGAAAAACAGTCTACACTCAGCTGGATTTAGAATGGCTGCTTATCAGAAACTCCTTTCCCCAGGTCACCGCCTGGACCCATGATTCCAAAACAAGGGCAAGGAAGGGGTGAGGCCGCGGACGGGTGTGTGCACCCAAGGCGCGTCTCGTGTTCCTTGAGGATGTAGACGCATGGCGTCACATTGTCTGAGTCCCTTTGTGGGTCCTGCTACTGGTCTGATGGTGTCCCTGGCCACTGTCCCTACTGCCTTGTGGAGTGGAGGCTGAGCCACAAGCTCACTCCTTGCTTGAGCTGCCCTGAGGGGCAAGCACCCTGCACAGAGCACCCTACCCAGGACTCTCAGCTTCCTTAGGTAGAGAAAGGAATCGGTCAGATCTCGTGGAAAGAAGCACGCTGTTGAAAGAAATGTTTTGTCATAAAAATTAGAGACCGGGCCATGTAGTTCAATCATTAATAGAGGTCTGGCCTACTGTGCATGAGACACTTGGTTTGATGTCCAGCACTGGGGAATCTGCCTGTGTTTAATGATCAGGAACTTTTACCACCAACATAGGATCTTAAAGGGTGAATCTTAAAACAGGATCTTAAAGGGTGTCCGGGGGTTGGAGAGGTGGCTCAATGGTTATCGAGCACTTGCTGCTCTTCTAGAGAACCTAGGTTTAGCTCTCAGTCCTCACACATTGACTCACAGCCGCCTGTAATTCCAGTTCTGGGGGTCCTTCCGGTGCTCTCTTCTGGCCTCTGTGGGCACTAGGCACACAGGTGGTGCACAGACTTCCACGGAAGGCAAAACACCATACACACAAACTGAAAATAAGTCTTAAAGAAGAGTACCTCAAAGCAGCTCTGTTTCCTACTGACAGGATAAATGGGGTCAGAGGGAATATGTCTAGGGGTAGGGCTTAGTCTTTATTCTTTGAGCTGGGCAAATCAAGACATTCAGTGTGTGGGCCGGGTGTGGTGGCGCACGCCTTTAATCCCAGCACTCGGGAGGCAGAGGCAGGCGGATTTCTGAGTTCGAGGCCAGCCTGGTCTACAGAGTGAGTTCCAGGACAGCCAGGGATACACAGAGAAACCCTGTCTCGAGGAAAAAAAAAGACATTCAGTGTGTAGGTATAAATTATTCTATCCCATCCAATATTAAGATATTTAAAATAGTCCTCATTCTCCCCGGGATGAACATTATTATTCCCAGTCTGAGCATTGCTGCGTTCAGTGTCCTCTTGAGAAATGATTCGGCTTGCTGGTCCCTAAGGAGGGAGAGCGCCTCGATGTCAAACTTCCTGGGTGTGGCCCTGGCGTGAAGTCTAGCTGATGCACAAGGCTTTCAAAATGTTATCTACAGATGCATACACACATAGACGCAAACATGCATGCAGGCATGCATACGATACTAACAAAGCATTTATGCAGGTCTGCACATGTGTACATATGAATACACACGCATTTATATATGTCTCCACATATATGAACATGTAACATACAGCCTTGTTCTTGATTTCATTCTGTGGGCCACCATTTTTTTTCTTCCTTCTAGTTGTCCATTCTTCTTGTTTCTGTTTGATGGGGTCTTCTTATATTTGAAGCTTTCATTGTTGTACACTTGTATTTTTTTAGGCAGGGTGTCACTGTATGTCTCTAGTTGATTTACTCATTCTGTAGCTCAGGCTGGCCTCAAACTTGCCAAGCTTCTTCTATCTTAAGCACCGGCATGCTGAGGAGTGTGTGTGTGTGTGTGTGTGTGTGTGTGTGTGTGTGTGTGTGTATGTTGCACTCAGAAGCCTTTGCAGATGGTAGTGAGACCCAAGATGATGGTGAGCGTCATGAGCTTGGTGGGGAGGTGGTGCCAGGTGAAGAGCCAGGGGCGTGGATTTGAGCGAGGGGCACTGCTTGATGGAGGAGCAAGGGGTGGGCAGGAACAGGGTGAGTTAGAGGAGTGAGACCATGCTGGGGACAGAGAATATGGAGGGCACTGAAGACATCTGCTGGGGGTCGCATCCAGCTGGGCTCAGGGGAGATGCTTGAGTTGTCCTTTCTGGCAGATGTGCATGGGGGCTGCAGCTGCAGACCAAGGGTCTTACAAGGTCTCTGTGGCCCTGGGAGCTGGGCTTGGAGGGGAGGGAGGGGTGAAGCTGGCTGTAGCCACAGACAGTCTAAGTGCTTGCTGCTAACATAGTGATGTTTTTGTTGTTGTCGGGGAGTGGAGTAGAATAGGGAACACAGTTTAGAGAGGAAAGTTGGAATTGTCCTGACAGAGTTTCTAGGGAAGCCCTTTGCTAA
The DNA here is from genome assembly GCA_902729485.2 of Mus minutoides. NCBI lineage: Eukaryota > Metazoa > Chordata > Mammalia > Rodentia > Muridae > Mus > Mus minutoides. The sequence goes on from CACVCL010020954.1 coordinate 3,411, forward strand.
AGCCGTTATCAGCTGACACCATGGTCTAGATACCAGGTAGCTTTGGATCCCTTTCACTGCAGAGACGGGTCTTTACGCCTGTGCCTGAGAAGACCCCAGTGAGTGAGCGGTGCAAAAAGAGTTCCCACAAAAGAACTTAGAAGCATGTTTTAAAATACAGTTATTTTAATTGCCATATGTGGGCTTACAGGGTGCAGTGTGACATTCAATACATGTATGTAATTTATAATGATCAGGCAAGGGTAGCTGCTGTGTCTCCTGACTGTATCTCTGATATGTATGAAGCCAAGTGAAGTCAATCACAACTTACTTGAATCTGCAAGTTTGGATCCTGAGTGTAGGAAATCTAATATTTCATTTGGAGGAATAGCTTCTGGCTTTAGGTGCCCAGAGACCTGAGCTCTTTTTCCTTATTATTGCATGAGTTTTATTGAACCTTGGACAACTAATATTAGTGCTTTCCTGTGTGTGTGTGTGTGTGTGTGTGTGTGTGTGTGTGTGTGTGTGTGTATGCAGAAGATAGGTGACAATAGTTCCACAAAACCTCATGTCCTCAAGGAAGCCGGGCAAGAAACCTCCAGGGAACCTATGAGAGACAATAACATGTGCAAAGGCCCTGGGGTAGAGGAAGTATCCTGATGTAACGCCTGAAAGATGACCTGCAGATAAGAGTCCGTGGCAGAGACTGCACTGGGTCATGCTGTGTGGAGGTCAGCCAGGATCTCCAGCTTGTTGGGGACTTTTAATCAGCATCTGCAACGTGTGAGGAAGGCACTGGATGATTTAGATCGAGGAGCAATGTCAGGTTGATAGACTTCCTGACTATGTGTGATCTTCATAACCGAGTCAGTAGGAAATACAATCCCCTTTAAATGCAGCACAGAGACTTAGGGCTGCAGAGTAATGTACCCAAAGGCACCTGCGCGTGACCACTGGAGCCCGGGAACAAACTGTGCAGCCTGAGTTCATGGTCGTTTGTCCAAAGTATCAGCCTACCTTAGTAATGATATTACAGCAAGCTCAGCTTCAAAATGCTTTGAACCCTTAAGATGAAAGATTGTCCGTCAATTATGGAGTGGAATTACACGGGAGAAACCTGAGTGGCCAGGAGTGAGCGGTTCTGCTGGGTGTTTTAGAAAGGCCTCTATCACACATGGCTCCACTCCAGTCTCACCGAGGCCTGGCTGTCTACTGGGGCGTCTCACAGCAGCTAGCAGCACAAAGAAGGGCTTGGCTCCTCTTGCTGGCCCTCTGACACTGCCGTTGTCCATAAGGACTCATTGTCCTTGGAATGTGCCCCAGGTCTCAGATAAATCGGATCTGAGCCGTTCATGCGTGGTTTCACTTGCCGGCTAGTCCAGTGCCAAGTTTCTCCCTGTTGGGTGCTCAGTTGGCTTAAGTGCATTCCTAGACATTGTTGGAGAGATCCCTGTCTCCAGTGGGAACCCAGGGGGCTCAGTTCAGGGTTCAAGTGGGTCAGCACCTGCTCTTGAGTTTCTTATGATGATGGATGGCATATGTCTGTTTCTTCCTAGTTGACCATGTTGTTCCTGAGCCCGGGACAAGCCTATTGGCTGCCTTCGATCAATGGAGGGAGTGGGCTGACAGCAAGTCCTGCTGTGACTATTCGCTGCATGTGGACATCACCGAGTGGCACAAGGGCATCCAGGAGGAGATGGAAGCTCTGGTGAAGGACCATGGTAGGTCATGCTTTTGCTCTAACCTAAAGGCTTCCTCGAGCAAGTGGGTGGGTGGGCACTTGGGGCTGCAGCTTATGCTGATTGTGGGGGCCCTAGCCTAGCATGGGGAGCATAAACCTCTATGAACAAGACAGTGTGGCTTTCCCCTGGGGTGCCTCCTTGGTTAACAGCTTCCTAGAGATCACTGGCTTGAGGGACTGGTATCAAGGATGAATTGGCTCTCCAAAGCCCAGTGAAGCAGTTGGGTTTGTCTTTGGAGTTTTGAAGCAAACACATCACACAGATCTGGAAGAAGGAGGCTAGCTCAGTAGGTGTCTTCAAACCTGAGATAACATGAGGAGCGTTTTCTGCTTCAAAGAATCCCAGGAATTGAGGAGAGAAGGGTTCACAGGGAGGCCAGAGGGGTCCTCATTTACCTTGGGGTGCCTCAGGACTCTTATCCACAGGAGCCTTTGGGGGTTGGGCTTGGGAGTGGAACTGAATGACATGGTTTTCCTGGGCCCCTTCAGTTTAGCTATGGATCAGGTCCTAGGAGTCACTCTTTGATCACAGTGTCTTGATTTGTGGGGAAGTTTTACTAACTTTTTGTTCTTAGAGGTTCCGAGTCAGAAATAGTGTATGCTGTGCGTCAGAGGGCAAATCTCTAGGCTGGGAACAGACAGGGGCAGCTCCATGGAAATCTCTCGAAAATCTCTCCTGCGAATATTGGACTAAGATGCCCTCCTAACCTGGAGGTCACCTTCCTAACACCCTTGACCCTGAAAATTCTGTTTTCGCTTTGTTTTGTTTTGAAGCTCAAGAACCATTTTCATAGAGTTTAAAAGGAAAAAAAAACCCAATGGCAGGTATGTTGCCTGGAGGAGAGAGGGAGAAAGACCAGAGAAAGAGAAAAGACCATGTTGTTTGAGTTAAGCTGGCACGAGGCCAGCCTCGTGACAGACAAGCAGCCACGAGGCAGGGATGGGAGCTGGAGAAGCGGCAGAGGCCAGAGTGTTAGAGAAAGTGCAGTTCGAAAAGGGGAAGAAAGAGGAGGAGGAGGGAGAAGAAGAAGGAGGAAGAAGAAGAGGGAGAAGAAGGAGAAAGAGGAGGAAGAGGGAGAAGGAGGAGGAGGAGGAGGAGGAGGAGGAGGAGAAGAAGAAGGAGCAGTAGAAGAAGAAAAAGAAGAAGAGGAAGAAGAAGAAGAAGAAGAAGAAGAAGAAGAAGAAGAAGAAGAAGAAGAAGAAGAAGAAGAAGAAGAAGAAGAAGAAGAAGAAGAAGACCGCTTCTCTGAGTAATTAAGAATATTGGGCAGCCGTCTGACGCCTCAGGGCTATGCGCCTGGAGCCTACTACACTAGGAAGTGGAGATTTACAACAGAAAGCACACTACCTCATTTAAAGGCTAATTATTCCTCCCACCTTTTTAGCATGGCCCAAGGTGAACCTGCCTTCCAGAGAGGTGCTCCCTTGGCCAGGCAATTCGTGCTCCAGAGAGGCAACGACTCTTCATCTCTGTCCAGAAACAGATTTCATTTTTTTTTTCAGAGAGGAGCCAACAGCTTTTCCTTAGTGACCATTCAGTGTTACTGTAAACTTCCCCCACCTCCAAAAGGTAACCCTACAATCATTTAGGAACCAGACTAGGGTCCACAGCTTCCAGACATACGTCTGATATTTTTTGGCCTCCAGCTAGAACCATTCTCAGGTCTTGAGAATCCCCAGTTGCTGGTGGATTTTAACTTTCAATTCTTTGGGCCAGTCTATCTCAAATCAGGCCGAGGGTTACCATGGCAACTGTTGCCTGGCATGAAGTGAAGAACCGGGATGATGCCCAGAGGCCTTTATCTCAGGCTGCATCCAGCATCCCCAGGTGGCTTGAATTAAGCTCCGAGGCTCTGAGGTTGTCAAGATGATTGTTTAGAATTGTGATGAATCTTGGAGAGGGATATTTGGTCTGGTGCCTCAGGAGGCAAGAACTCCAGGATTCGCGGATGGACAGCTGCTTGCCAAACTAATGGTTTTTTTTTTTCTTTTTAAAAAAATGCTTCTTAAAAACCAGCATGGCTTGCCAAAGAAAAGACAATTTACATAGCCAGAGGTTTATAATTCATTTTCTTGTCAAAGTCAGAATGAAGAATTGTTTTGAGAGAAAAAAAATTTTTGAAGAAAAAAAAATGTGATAAATAATATACATATAGCATTAGACTATATGTGTGTCTGTGCACCATGTGGGTGCCTGGTGCCTGCAGAAGCCAGAAGAGCCGATTAGATCCCCCTGGACCTGGAGTGACAGACAGTTGTGAGCCACTAGTGGGTGCTGGGAATCAAACCTGGATCCTCTGGACGTGCAGCCAGTGCTCTTACGCTCTGAGCTGACTCTCCAGCCGGAGCAGTTTGAGTCACTTGTAAGTGTGCAGTTTAGTGGGCTCGCTCAGTCTTCACCTCGTTTTTAATCCATCAGTATGGGGCCTCTGAGATGGACCAACAAGCTTGTCAACCTGAATTGGATTCTCANCTTTGATGGGGTCTTGCCCTTCCAGACTCTTACATCGAACCGTAACCTCTAATCAGGATACTGTGTGGCCTAGTGGTAGTGCTGAGAGCTTTGGTCTCACCTGGTGCAGAGCTGGGTGTCATCCCTTGCATTTCACACCTCACTCCTGTCCTTTCCGTTGGGCTGCCTCTCTGAGTCTCAGAGTGGCCAGAAGGCAGTCCCCTTGAGCCTATTGCCTGTCAGAGCAGCCTGGGTGCCATTTCAACCCAGGGGATTTCCTTTGACCAGAAAGATGCAGGCTTGGGTCTCTTGAGTTGGCTCCCTTCTTCCTCAGATCTATGAAGTGCTGAGCGTGATCCGGGATATCGGTGCCATAGCTCAAGTCCATGCAGAGAATGGTGACATCATTGCAGAGGTAAGGGACCCTTCCTTTCACATTTTCTTCATCTCCTGGAAAGCAAGCCCAAGAGTGTAGGGCAGCTTTTGAAGCTGGAACACCAGTGTGGAAACGCAGACCAAACCTTATGGTTTGGTACGAGGGCTCTTCCGGTGAGCTTCTGTTAGTGTTTGGTAAGGCATATTGCTGTTCCCATTATAGAAAGGCCCCTTCCCTTGGCACTGCAGTGTAGCTGTTCTGGATGGAGTCGAGGAACGCCCTAGTCACACTTGGATACCATCATATTACTGTGCTGTGGGCCAAGAGTGGCTTGGCTGTCAGCTTCTCTGGGGATGCTGAACATACTGAGCAGCTCTAGAGGATCTGTCCTGCTCAAATGGGATTGGGGTTAGTATAGTGACTCCTCATTCTGAGGTCTGACATGACACTGGGTATCAAGCAGGACCCACTGAACTTCTTGCTAGGGAGCTTTTTGCCCAGGTCTCTTGGCATCAGCCACCTGAAACCCACCTTCTCTAACCACTCGGCCTTCTCTACACATTACAGGAACAGCAGAGGATCCTGGATCTGGGCATCACGGGCCCCGAGGGACACGTGCTGAGCCGGCCAGAGGAGGTGAATATCTGGGGCTGGGATGTGTGACTTGATGCTTCTTAGATTCTATGCAGGGCCTCTTCTCATATATTGGGAGTCAGAGTTTCCACCACGAGAGTTTTAACCTTACGCGCTTTTCAGAGGCTGGTCCTTCAGTATAGGTAAAGGTCTGTAGAACGGCAGTCTTACAACTCTGAGGGGGAAGAGGAGGACGGAGGAGTTCTGTAAGGAACATTCTAGACTGTAAAGATTGCAGGCAAGGGGAGACCTTCAGGGACTTGGGCGAATGGAGGGTCAACATTTAAGGTGTCCCTTCCAAAAACAGGTCAGAGGGGGATGTTTGGTAAGTGGCCTGTGAAGGAGATGGGCCACCAGATTCCAGAGCTTGGCAGAACAAAGTGTGGAAACAGGAAGAATGCCCACAGGAGAGAGCTGTCAGGGACCCACTGTTCTGGTTGACCCTTTAAGCAGAAAAGTTACACCCATTCATGTGTGGCTCAGTACAGGGCCTTCTCTTTGGCCATTGTCTCACAGAATCAGAGCGCTGAGTGACCAGTTCGGGACATCCTGAGGCTCAGCGGGGCTTAGGAGCATACCATGGTGGGAGGAGCCTAAATTATGCCAGACACTGAGTTTGATAATGCTCTTGAGTAATTTCACCCCATGTCAGTCCTATGGATGGGAGGGATGGATGGAGGGAGGGAGGAAGGAAGGAAGGAAGGATGAAAGGAAAGAAGGAAGCAAGAGTAGTCAGGATTCCAAGCTCTTAACCCTTGATGTGCTTCCTGTCAAGCTGAGACTTTTGTGTGTTAAATTCTTGAGGAGGGCAACACAGAGAATCAAACATAGAACCATTCTGAATGGACTTGACTGTACAGCCCACTTAGGAAGAGACCCCCAGCACGTAGGAGACAACACTAACGATTTAAGTTTGTGTAGTGTCAGGATCTCATCCATCTGTAGCACCACGATGGACAGCTTGGTTTGAACTGTGCAGGGCGGCCTGCCACTGTGTGCGCTGCTCTTTGCAGTCTACCGTGTGGGCAGCTCGGTAGGATTCCCCCAGGCGTTTTGCTAAGAAGCTGGGAACAAGGGAGACCGGTAGGAATGCCAGATTCTAGGGATCACCTGTCTGAGGTGGTACCGGTGAGAATCACATGTTCTGACCACCGCGGTACCTGGCCATATGTGACAGTGGGGCAAGCAGGGGATGGTGCTCTCTGAGACTTTCAATGAGCTGGTGACAAAGCGGCAGACAGGAAGTAGATATGTTAGCCAGAATGTGACTTACTACCAGCAAAAGGCAGCTGTTATGAGCCTTGAGGCCAAAGAAGATCTGTACAGCAAAGCCATCACAGACGGAAGGCCTTTCCAGCTGGGTCTCACAGGATATATGACCGAGGCGTGTAGGTTGCCAAGGCGGGAGGAACTTGCCCAGAGATTGTTTGGACTCTGCTACGGGTCCTTGGATAGGTCATTTCCCTGTGGTGTTTGTTCTGCTCCATCTATAAAATCACACAGACAACCTCCCAGATGTTCAAGATCTCTATAATGAGAAGAGGTTTTTACTTTTAAGCGATTACACCTTTCCTACAAGATTTAAAGAGATGTTGGTCAGGGCTCAGTGCACATCCAGCAGTGTTTGTTGTGTGTCAGAGGCTGGACTGTTCTAGCTGGAGAGTGGAAAGTGAGATTTAAATACTCCCTTCTTTCAGGGAGCCAGTGTTTTAGTTTGGCCCCTGTCCAATTCCAGGCCAGTCTGTGGAGCCAGATGGAGCCTGAATTCCATTCACAGTGTGTATGCAAATCCAGACAGACCCCTGGGACAGCGAGTCTTCCTCAGGAGTCTTAGTGGCAGCCAGTCCCACTTGGCTTCTTAATTAGAGGCACTGCACACCCCGCTTTACTGAGGACAGGCCTGTAGCTCCCAGACTTTATTTATAGTGTGTCTGTCCTTTTGTGAAGGGTCTGGGCTGGGAAGTCTGCAGGCCTGTGTCTGACATCCCTGTGAAGTGTTGAACATCTTGGAGTCCTTTTCATTCACACTTCAGAGACTTCTGAGCTGACAGCCCCGCAGGAGAGGGGAGGGAGGGCAGGGAGCGGGAGGGAGGCTCCCTTCAGCTATCCCTGGAATGGGAAACATTTGAGTGTTTGCTGAGTGTTTTCCGAGAGCCGGTTGCTTTCCTGTAAGATTGGTAAGATTCGTAGACTCTCTTCACATATTTAATGCCCAGAAGCTGAGTGTGAATGAAGGCCGGGGTCTCCCTCACTGGCATGAGCACGGAGAGCAGCGACAGACCCCAGCCAGCCTTGCCGCGCTCCAGTGGAAACTGGACCAGCCAAGGCAACTAGCTGTAGGAGTGCAGCTATCTCCTGAAAAGTGACCGCCTGGCTTTTAAAGTTACATCAACAAGCTGAAGCCATTTATGTGTGCAGGAACGAGTTTTAACCCTCTGTTTAGGGATGTTGGGAGTGGGGTAGTATGTAGGTAGAGTGTAAGACTACCTTCCTTCTTAGCTTTAAGAATTTACACCACAATGTTTTCTTAGGACTTGGCAGTGACCTTTTGGGATCATGTTTGAATCAGTTTCTTCTGTTATGATGAACCCATGTTGTTGTACACAAGATGTACCTCCATAACAAGGCAGTTTTCCTGGTTGTGTATTCGGTAGACGTGACATGGAATCTGAAATTCCATTCCCTGTGGATCAGATATAAAGAGCCAGATGTTCCATTTGTGTAGTTCTTCATCTGCGTTGAAGGTTGTACCAGGCTGTGGCTAGCCAAGACACACTCTTTCGGGGAATATGGTACAGCCCTAGTCCATTCCCGAGACTTATGAAGCTTGTTTTGTTTTGTGGGTGATGTTGGCTTGGCTCACAAGTATCTGGCTGACTCGGCTCCAGAGTCACGAACATTGGATGTCTTCACTCTGGATCATGAGAGCAGAATGAATATCCACATTGAGATCAGCCAAGGTCTGGGTATTCTCAAATGTGAGCAAGTGAAATTGTTACCAGAGTCTTTACCCCTAACAAGACTGGGCCCTGGCAGCCCTGACAAGCTTGGCTTGATCATCCACAGGCTAGAAAAACAAGCAGCGGTGAACTGTGGAGAGAGGAGATTGGTTCAGTGTAGTTACAGTAGGAAGAGGAACAGAGATCCAGCGTCTTCCTGAGCCCATCCTCAGAGTCCTGACATATAGCTTAGGTTTAACTACTAGGCTGCTGGTCATGGTGGTACACTTGGCGCGCTATGATGAAGAGGTAAGGAAGCAGGATCAGGGCTCCTTGGCCAGCCTGGATCTTTAATGGCTTGGAGATGTGGCTCAGTAGCTAAGAGTGCAGGAATGCTCACGCTGCTCTTGCAAAGGGCCCAGGTTTGGGATCTCAGCATCTATGTCAGGCAGCTCACAACTGTCTGTACCTCCATCTCTGGGAATCGTCAATGCTTCTGATCTCCACGGGCACCAGCACGCATGTGCACATCCACCCACCCTCAGACAGTCTCATAGTTAAAAAGGACGAAATAATAAGAGCTTTTTAGATAGAGGGCGTGAAGCATGCTTAGCCAAACAGTCCAAGTCATGGTGTGGTCCCTCCCACCCATCGCTGCCTTGGCCTCTGCTGTCCTGGAAGGTGTTCTGTGTACTCAGAACTGTGTGAACCGTCTTTCCTGGAGACACGTCTCTCCTCTGGCAGGCACCCCAGCTTCAGGCTTTTCCTTCTCCCACTGTGAAATTTCTCCTCAGAAAACTCTATAATTTCTTAGAGGTTGTTGTTTCAGTACTTTGATAACTAAAGGGAGTGACATAAGTTATCTTCATAGTATCTTGTTTCCTGCCAATATTCACCNCTCTGCCTCTCTGCCTCTGCCATTTGGCCCATATAGCTGTTTCTACTTTACTGCATGATCCTCATGAATCAATAAAGGCTGTGGTATGTTTTCACTGATGGGTGACTTGGTACAAGCTCCAGAAGAAATTGCTCAATGACTACTCAGTCAGCCTGTCCCAAGAGGCAATGGCTTCCAGACCGATTCTGTGATTTCTGGCCCCCTGCTCTTTGGAGCTTTCTGGAGTTCAACTTGGCCACTTGCTATTAATTTTTTGAGAGCCTGCCCTCTCCTGGATGCTTGGAGAAACTGCCTTTTATTTAGTAGTAGTAGTAGCAGCAGCAGCAGCATTTTGATATTTTGAGATGTGGTCTTGTGTAGCCCAGGCTGACCTGGAACTCACTGTGTGGCCCACCACGGAGCTTTTGATTTCCCTGCCTCCACCTTCTGGGTGCTGGGAGCACAGCTGGGTACCACCAGGTCCTATTGAGAAAGGAATCCAGAGCTTCTTTAGAATTTGCTTTGCATTATTTTCTGAGGAGATCCTGTAGGTGGTGACTGAAGTCTGTGGTCCTTTCTCATCCAGGCACACTTTTAAATGAACACCCTTCCTGGCATTACTGTTTCAGTGTAGCAGGGACATAGTGGGTTCAGTCTCTGAACATGGGGACCTTGGCACCACGGCAGCTAGTTTTGTGTATTTTACTGGTCATTCAGCACTCTTTGGAGTCCTGTGGCCTTCCTGGTCCAAAGTGTAAAATATCCTAGGCTCACCTTGGCAGAGGGAGGGTGTCAGCCCCCGGACAGACCACAGCTGGGGTGGGATCATGAACAGCTCTCCAGCAGCACCCGTACTCTCTCCCAAGCCTCTGGTTATCCCTGAAGGGTGTGGCTGACACGTGCTTGTGTGGCATTCAGTTCCACCTGGGCATGCTGCCTCAGGGACTGGAGCCTTTTTGTTGTTTCTGTTCACTTCTGAGTCTGCCCAGAATGGGAAGCAGTTCAGTCATTTCTGTTCCAGAACCTTCCGTGCACGAATCCAGCTGTGCGCACACCAGAACCTTCCGTGCACGAATCCAGAACCTTCTGTGCACGAATCCAGAACCTTCCGTGCACGAATCCAGCTGTGCCCACACCATGCTTCTCAGGGTCGCTCTGCCATCCTGCAAAGTCGTTGGGGAATTCCACTGTCTTCCAGAGCTAACAAGAGCAGCAGAAGGCTCTATCCCTCTAGAGAGCAGAGGAGGCTCTTGCCATCCAGTGGGGATTTCCAAACATCCTCAGGATGCAGCCTGGGCAAGCAGCCTTCATCTTTTCTTTTCCTCTGAAGCTCAGAGCTTCAGAACTAAGCTTGGTGCCTGGCCTTCTAATTTCAGGCTCCAAAGCTCCATGTGTTAATGTTTGACTCATCTTTCCTCTTGGAGGTTATTTAGTAGAGGAATTCTTGTGGTTTATACCAGTTGGGACTTAGTTCAGGTAGAACCTGGAGCCTGACCCTCAGCATAGGCACAGGTAATTAAAAAAAAACAGGTATTCTCAAACAATCAAGAAGCAAGCAGTGGCAGACTGTATTAGGGTTCGTTCCCTGGGATTAATAACGTGGTTTAGGATCAGACCCTGGTTGTGGGGCTTTGGCCACGGGACTTACCATCACTTATCTCACTTATCTGTGTCCCGCTTACAAAGGGAAGATAGTGGTAGTTACTCTTCTCACAGAGGGATGCTTGCATTTAAGTGAGACGATGTGTTCAATAACCAGTCATCCTTGCCATTGAGGGATGAAGTGTGATGGTTTAACCTGAAGTGTGTTCAGTATACCAAGCCAAGGCAAAGACATCCGTGTGTTTTTTCTGTGTGAGGCTTCAGGCCTCAGTGTCAGGAGCAAAAAAGTGGTCTTGACCTCCAGTGTCTGCCCTTGGAGGGAGAATGAGGTGGGAGCAGAAAGTAGCAGAGTAGAGAGTAGAGAGCCTGTGAGTCTCAGGTTGTGGGAAGGACTCAGAACAGGAGTTATAATCTTAGTAAACATTGGCCAGACCTTCACTCCATGTGCATTCAATCTCCTTACCCACCCACAGACCCTCAGGTCCTATGTCCACAGTGGGAGACATTAGCGCAAATAGAGAAATGGAGTGGAAATAAGACTATGGGCTGAGATGCCTGTGAGGATTATAGCCATACGCCAGCTAGACCCAGCACAATGGCAGCCTGGTTTTTCTAAGTGACCCCTGCGTACCATTGTTGTGTGCCATGCAACAGGACATCACTTTACCAACCTCACTGTGCAGAGAGAGAAATGAAACACAGCCAAGACTGGAATACACCAGTCAGATTTTAATTTTTTTCTAGACTTTCTTATTTTCTCTTTTATTTTTACTCATTACTGGCATTTGAACCTAGGGCCTTACACATGCTAGACCAGTGTTCTTTCTCTGCACTCTATCCTGGTATTTCATCTTACTTTGTATTTTGGGACAAGGTTTCTATATTGCCCAGGCTGGCCATGAACTTGTGATTCTCCTGCCTAGGCACCCTGAGTAGCGAGGACTACAGGCTTGTGCCATTGAGTCCTGGCTTGGGTTTTAGTCTTAAGAAGAATTTAGACAGTGGTTGATTTGGTGAGCTCATGCCACAGAAGAGAAACTAAAATGCAGAGACTGAACATGTTGTTCCCAATCATCCAGCTTGTGGGAAGAAACAGGCACAATTCCAGACACCTACCATCTGTTTGTCCTGTGTGTCCAGGGCGGGTCCTTCTCCCTCCACCCTTTCTTAGACTGCTGTTTGTTCATGCAAGGAGCCCTGTGTGGCGACAGATGCCTTCCTGAGGGAATACTAACCTATGGGTAGTACCTGCTGATATCACCCATGGACTCTCCTTCCCCACCTTTAAAACCAAGAGATAGGCACATTCAAACAGCCATGGCTGTTGAGGGATACTAAATCCAAATTCAGGATAAGACTTCTGTTGACCTACAGGTCAATAGGATGCTGAACACTCATGAAGATCTCATAGTCATGTCATATATGAAGATTATTTCACCTTGGGGATGAGGTCATAGGATTAAACTAATTGAACACATAGTAATCTTGAACTAGACTTGAGATTGAGGGTGGCAGGTGGGTTGGGCTGTGAATGTCATAAACTACCAGCAGAGCCCATTAGTCAGAGAAACAACCCATTGAAGGATGGGGAGGGGACAGGAAGACAGAGATGGATTTATTTCAAGCCATTGGCTCACGTGGTATTGCAGCTGGAGTATGAAATCTTTAGGGAAGGCCAGCAGGCTGGAGACTAGATAGGAGACGATGGTACCACTCACATCTGAAGACTGTGTGGAGACAGAAGCACTTCCTAGTGACTGCTCCCATTTGAACACCATGTGCCCAGAGGCTGGGAATTCAGATTGCATTGTAATTTACCTCGGTAGGATAAGATCCTGGATTTTATTTTCAGCCACCTGTGCTCTGCGGAGGTACCGCATACACCCACTCTTTCAGAGCACACAGAAGGCTGGTGCCTGAGCTGGGAATGTGAATCCCTAAATTCATTCTTTCCAGCCATTTTATCTAGCACCATTAAAGGCAACCAACCAGTGTCATTCTGTCTGTAAATTTGATTTTTAGGAGTGGTCTATGGCATCAAATATAACACCCAGAGCCTTGCCTCATAGAAATATTTGACTCAGGGCATAGAAATATTTGACTCAGGGCTCCCAGTGGTGTTTTGTGTATTTCACTACATCATTGTGGTGTAGACTACATATGTTTTCTTTACTATAAGAAGAATCATTAGTACCCATGAATTACCTCATACTAGAGAATCAAGTCTAGAAACTTTAGAAAATGTATCCTGAGTATTTTGTTTCTTATCCCATGAGATGGTATATGTCTATGATCTCAGCACAGGGATAGGGATTCATATCATGAGAAGTCTGATTATGAGACTATGAGGGATAATTCTAAGGCTAAGTTAAAAGATGCATAAAGGTAGGATTGTTAGTTTAAGGCCAGGCTGGGCTATATATTAGCATGATCTTGACTCAACAAACAAAACAAAAACCAAACAAAAGCAGGACTAGGGAGATAGGGTTGGCAAACAAGCACAGGGACCTGAATTTGTCTCCCAGAATCTACATAAAGATTCTGTTGTGTGTGGAGGTACATGCCTATAATCCAAGTGTTGGGGAGGCAATCTCTGGGTTCACTGGCTAGCCAGTCTAGCCTACTTAGAGAGATCTAGGATAATGAGGTATGCTGTCTTCTATTTGTGCAACTCCCTACCCCATGTGCATTGTGTACACATAGATGCATGCTTTCACGCTCATCCATACACACACACACACACACACACACACACACACACACACACACACACACACACAGTTTGTTGCTATAGAATGGAACCATCCTTGCTTTCAAAGCCTCACTGCATAGATCTTAGGCGGTTGGGATTGTGGCCCAAGCACTTTAAGAGAAAGACACAGCGATGTGGGTCTGTCTGTCTCATTTCCTTGGGCTTCTGTGTCTGTGCATTGAATTCCCTTCACATGATTTTTCATTGTTCTTGCTTGGGATTTGTCCTGCTTCTTGTTCATGGGACATGACAGACTGTCAGAGCCTGAAGCTGTCAAACATTTCCAAACCCCAGCTTGTAGTTATTCTTCCTGAATGTGCTCAGTCCTGGGGCTGGTTGTGAGTAAACACTGGCCTCCCATCCCTGCCCGTTCCCTGCATTCTTGGCCTGATTGGTGTGCCTGCCAGAGTCTGGCTTGGGGTCACAGCATTCAGTTTAGACTTTCCCTGGAGAAGAGACTCATGAAACTACAGCAGCCGCCAAGAAAGCATCAGCAGTGTGTTTAGAAAGACATACAAAGGCCAATTAAGCCATTTGTGGTTTATTATTATTATTAGTGGTAATGATTGCTGGCACACGGCAGCTCACTCGTGTCTATGGTCTAACTGAGCTCTGCAAGCCGGGCCATCGTCCCCTCCAGCACAGGGGTTAGAGGGAAGGATCTCTATGGCAAGGCACTGCGCCACTGAGATGAGGCACAGCAGTTAAGAATTCTTGCTTTTGCAGAAGACCAGACAGAATTCAGTTCCTAGCACCCACATTGGATTCTTCACAATCACTTGTATCTCCACGGGGATCTAACAACATTCTCTTCTAGCCTCTGCTTGCTACCCACACTCATGTCTCCATATTCACACACACACACACACACACACACACACACATAAAAAATTTTAAAAGTTCTGTGAATAGAGCAAACCAAGAAGGAAGCCACAGTTTGGGACCCCCTCACTCTTCCCAGGTCTCTGCATGGCTCCAGCATGGGTTGACCAGGAGTCCTCACTCTGCGATGGTCTAAGGAAGGAAGGTCCCCCAGTGATCTTGGAAGCTCTGACCCATCCTGGGTTTTCCAGAGGCTGAAGGCGTTTGCTACAGTAGCAGAGGACAGGGAACCCAGCCCTTGTCAAGCAGTCCGGTCTTAGATGAAACCCGTCTGTTTGTAGTACCTCCTCCAGTCACATTTCCAGAGCCACGATGGAGCTGCAGACTCAGAGACAGGATGGAGGATGGTAAATTCCAGGGCATTCTGGGAAGGCAGATTTCCCAGGTAGCTGAGCAATGTCTCTAGCTCCTGCTTTGCTCCAATTAAGCCTCCGGAAGGAGTTAGAGGTCCTTCCAAGCTTTTATTTCTACTTTTTTTTTTTTAGCTCCACAAATTAGGAAAGAACCTATTGTGTCCAAAGCCTCCATTTTCAGGGGAGTGTAGTTCAGACACTGGTATCTATATCTCCTCAACACACACACACACACACACACACACACACACACACACACACACACACACACACTGGAAGTTCCTGCAAGAGCCCCTGCTGTCCCCGCTCTGCCACTGCTTCTCAGATGGGCCTGAGGAACCACTAACAGCTGACCTTAGTTTTATGAGGTCTTTTTCCATTTGGAGGTATGTGCCCAGTGAGCTTGTACAAGCTTCTACTGGGAGAGCTTCCAGTAAGTCAGGAATGCTGGGTTCCTCTCCTGGCACTGTTTTTTAGGGGTTTCCTTCTGGGTATGCTTGCCCACCAGTTCTAGCAGCCTTCCTCCTGCCTGAAGACTGTTACAGGGGATGGATGGGAGGCAGCTGTGGCTGTGGCATTTCAACACCCTCTCAGTGAACAGCCACTTCTTTGTGACATTCCTGAGGCAGGAGGGGGCAGCTCCCTGGAGCCAGTTTTGAGTGTCTGGGCAAAGAGGGTGTTGTGGAATAGTATCCAGTGATAAGCCTTTGCAAGGGCTGTGGAGAGGAAGGGAAACACATTCCTGACTGAGAAGGGTTTGGTCTTGAGGGCCGTGTGTTTGAAGAAGGGAGAAGCTTGCCTGGGTGACAGGAGGAGAGGCAGATGGATTTGGATAACCTGAGAGAATGGTCCAGCTCTCTGGTCTTTCATTAGTTGAATGTTAAGAGCACTGAGTGGGCTTTGCACACGTTCATTAAGTGCCTACTGTGTACAGGCACAAAAGTGATCATTAGGTGTGCTGAGTGCCTACTGTGTGCAGGCGGAGAACTGATTATTATGTCACCATCAAGAGTCAAAAAGTTCAAAAGCGGGTGATTGTTTGGGTGTAGAATGCAATGCCCAGGGATGGCGTGATGTCTGTACCATTAAAGGGGAGGCTGAGAGGCCAGGCCTGGTGGTGGCACACTTCTGTAATCTCAGCTCTCTGGAGTCTGGGGAGGAGGACAAGAAGTTCAAGGTCATCCTCTGCTACACACATAGTTCAAGGCCAGCCTCAGCTAAATCAAAATGAAGAGCTTGGCTTTGGATCAGGACAGATATAGGTGTTCAGGGACTAGATAGTTTTTCGTTTGTGTTAAACCTGGAAGACATGACCTAAGAGGTTCATAGATGCGGGTGTGTGGAGGAGGATGGTATGTGGATGGAGAGTGCTCTGTGAAGAAAGTCCCACCATGTCACAGAGCGTGGCTGGGGAGCTGAGGAAGCAAGCACAAACCTGAAGTCTGTTGGAATGAGCTAGGGGAAGGGAGGAGGCGTGGTCAAGGGAAGAAGGCACATAAGGCACCCAAGGACCGGCATCCACCAGTGTAAGTGGGCGCAGCTGTCTGGCCCACTCTGAATGGACAGAGAAGATACCATTTGGACTTCAGGGGAGCTGACATTTTCTCTTGGACATTGTGTAGAGTCATCCTGAGCTGTTGGAGATTCTGAAACTCCAGTGGCCTAACCACAGATTCTCACGAGTCAACTGTCACTCTGAAAGATGCTGTTGAGGTCAACTTAGGCATCTAGGCATCTCTGGAAGATCCTGGCACTGCTCTCTGATAACCTCGGCTCCGTGACTTTATTTGTGATTTCTGTTCCCTATCTAGAATTAGACATGATAAAGGGCAGGGGCTTCAGATATGAGCAGGGAGGCCAACCTCTGCATAGAAAGGTTAAATCCACTCCTCATCCAAACCAGAAGATTCTGGTTGGTTCCGAGGCTTGAGTGTTGGAGGGAAACTACCTGAGTTGGAGATCGTGGCATGTAACATGGATTGTGTTTAGGATTGCCTCAGGAAAGAGGGTGGAGTCCACAGAGCAGGGCACCTTAGTACACGATAGCTGGGTGGCCTTGGCTGCGTAGGGTGCTGGACTTCGGCCCTCAGAGTTGTCACCTGTGAGATGAGGCTGTATCCCCAAGAAGGGAGTGCTGAGAGCCATCTACAGTGCCGAGCATCTAGTAATGCCTGCTAAGAGTGGTCTCTTGTTCTTAGTGTGTCGGACTGAGCCACCTGTGCTCTCTTTCTCAGGAACTGTGGTGTATGGTGAGCCCATCACGGCCAGCCTGGGGACTGATGGCTCTCATTACTGGAGCAAGAACTGGGCCAAGGCTGCGGCCTTCGTCACCTCCCCACCCTTGAGCCCCGACCCAACCACTCCAGACTTTCTCAACTCGTTGCTGTCCTGGTGAGTACCGATAACTCGCTCACATCCACACTCTAGAGCTCCTCAGAGCAAAATGAGTCCATAGGTGATGACACGCGGTGGCTGGGTGGCTGGGAATGGGCTTAAAAACAGACCCTTATTGGCCAAAGTTAGGGTCACTATGTGAGAACAAGGAATCAATCTGTCGCCATCTTGGGTGGGACTTCCCGATATCAACCTGGGCCACTCTGACCAGCCAGCTGAAGGAAGGGTCTGAGTGAGCGCCAGGATGGTGGGCGAGAAGTCACCTGTGAAATATCTCACCAGACAGACGGAGGTATGCTGCCCTGCAAGGAACTCTCATGTCATGTGTTTTCTTCCAGTGGAGACCTCCAGGTCACTGGCAGTGCCCACTGCACCTTCAACACTGCCCAGAAGGCTGTGGGGAAGGACAACTTCACCTTGATTCCCGAGGGCACCAACGGCACGGAGGAGCGGATGTCTGTCATTTGGGATAAAGCTGTGGTAAGGACTGATGACCTTCCTCATAGCTGGCTCAGGCATGCCCCCTGTCCCTGTGGAGGCGTGGCTAATGTTGGCCAGTTGAGAACATTCTAGAAACTAGAACTTGGAAGATGATATTTCTCCTGTAAGGAAATCCAAGATGAGATCCCTAAAAGCGCATTTCCTTCTAAATATTCCTGCATCAAGGGGGAAATGGCTTCCTCAGTCCCCCACTGACCTTCCCAGTCAACAGTCCTCAACTCCCTTTCCTTGAGAGTGTGGCTGAGGGTATCCAGGTTTGGTATTCAGACCCATTATGGGCTTCTGCTTGACCTGTTTTGGACAGATACTGACCTTGGGGATTTGGAATTTTTTTTTCCCTTTAATGTTTGAAAATACAGTAACAGGTTTTCTGATTCTTAATGAATTCTTACATCTTATGAGTGAAAATCACCTTGCGTCAGAGAAAAGCTACAGCAAATGGGGAGTATCTTCAGGCTTTGACAGCACTTGTGTGCACAGCAGGTCACCATGCAGGTGACATTAGCATCACACACAGCGTCACATCCTGTCAAAAACAATTCCTAACATCTCATGCATCATTCTTAAACCCACAGAAGGAACAAGAGACTTATTTTTATCTCCGCCCCCAACCCTGGAGATAGGGTCTTATTGTGTGGCCTGAGTTGGCCTGAAACTAGCAATGTAGACAAGGCTAGCCTCGAACTCACAGAGATCCATCTGCCTCTGTTTTGCCAGTGCCAGGATTAAAGGCATGGCCACCACACTCATGGAAAACCTTGTTTCCTCCTAACACCAACAGCAATTGGTCTTTAATTCTTTGACTGGACATTTGTGATGTTTCTAATTTTTCTTTTAACTGAGATGTGTATCCATATAGACATATCCTTGGGTATATCTTTAATTATGTTTGTAGGAAAAGTTTCTGGAAGTAACTTGGGCAGGCCAAGGGGAATCTATTAAAGACTGTGAATACATATTATTAACATTCCTAATGCAAAGATTACATCTCACACGACACATGGCACTCCTCGCAGGGTTTTAGGAGTAGAATCCCTAAAACATTATTGAGTTGGTGAATTTTGTCTTTGTTATTTGACATTCAATTTCTTTGGTTGCTGATTGGAATGAATTTTTCAATATGCTTTTTTGGCCATTTTTCTTCCTCGTAGTGCACACTCATACCCTTGGTCTCCTATGTTTAGAATGGAAAGATTTCAGGAAATGATTGGCCCTTACCTTGGAAAGCCAGATGCTGGGTTGAGACTTATTGACTAGAAACCCAGACCTGTTGGGAACTTTATTGAAAGGGAAATCCCAGGATGCATTGCACGTCAACATGTGATCCTTTATTGCTGGACTTGTTCTACCTTCAGTTTTCTGACACCACCCATGTGCGTGTGCGTGTGCGTGTGCGTGTGCGTGTGTGTGTGTGTGTGTGTGTGTGTGTGTGTGTGTGTACATGCTCTGCCCTGCAGGTCACTGGGAAGATGGACGAGAACCAGTTTGTGGCTGTGACCAGCACCAACGCAGCTAAAGTCTTCAACCTTTACCCACGGAAAGGTCGCATCTCCGTGGGATCTGATGCTGACTTGGTCATCTGGGACCCTGACAGTGTGAAGACCATCTCTGCCAAGACGCACAACAGTGTAAGGCTTGCCTGTCATGAGTAGACGTGTGTGCTGCAGGCACCAAGAGACAGGGCCCGTCCAGGGATTCAGGAAACCTCAATCGGATAGGAGTAAAGTTTCCCCAGGATGTATTGCTAACTTGCAGTGCCCAAGGGCCAGAATGACCCTATCACTTTCCTTATTGAGATCCACAAGTCTAAGACTCTTGGGCACGTTTCAGAGGTAATAGCCTCTGTCCTTACGCTTTCAGGGTCCCTGGAGCAGAGGTTTTTAGCCCTTGGATTGTGACCCCTTTGAGGGTTGAAAGGCCCTTTGACAGGAGTCATATATCAAATATCCTGCGTGTCAGATATTTAATTATGATTCATAACAATAGCAAAACTACAGTTATGAGGTAGCAATGAAAATAATTTTATGGTTGGGGGTCACCACAACATATTAAAGGGTCACAGCACTAAGAAGGTTGAGAGGCACTGGCCTCCAACCAGAGTGATTTTAGGTCCTCAGAAGCTTCTAGAAGTCACGCACCACTGCGTTGTCGTGGTTTGAGCAGCACCTTGTGTGGTGTGCTTACTGCAAGGGACCCAGCTAGAGCAGCCAAGTGTCTGCTCCAGAGGCGGCCATTGGGCACTGCCATTGCTTGTCAGTCCTCTCTCAGGAGCGATCGACAGCTATGCTTCTTGTCCTAAAGGAAGAAGAAATAATCCAGACAGTGGGTCACAGTTTAGGAACTACAGAATTTCGTCACAGAGCTTGCAGATGTTAGTATCAGTTAGTCGGTTAGCGTGCTGGCGTTTCAACTGAGAACCAGGTAGGTATTCAGGTGTTCTGTGAGTCTGTAGATTCAGTGAGCCTAGAGCGGGGCTGTCAGACACCCTCGGCTCCTCCCAATCTAAAATCCTGACAATCTAAAATCCTCTCTCTTGGACAGAAGGTTTTGGGTGGGGCATGCTGGGTTCAGGGCCAGCTTCTTTGGTACCTGTGGGTGCCTTCATGGTGGGTACTTTGTGGGGAGGGAGACTGCTGGACTCCATATTTATAGCTGGTTCTGCCCTGCTGGTTCAGCACAGCGTTGGTGCCAAGCCTGCTTAAATTTGTATCATCCAACTTGGGCTCCTCAGTGACGCCCTCAGGGCTGACCTTTCTGTGCGTATGCCTATTATTTCATAATCCTCCTCTTCATCTGACCTTCTCACTAAAGGGTCTGGTGTGATTATCCCAAGTGAGAAGATAAATAACCTAGAGGTGCAGAGAGCTTAAGTGGCCCGTCTAGCGTTACATAGTGATCTTGCGGTCGAGCCAGAATTAGAAGCCTTAATTTTTCAACATTCTTCCCTACCAGACTGCGTATGCATGTGCAGGGTGGGGTGGGGAAAGTACTGTCCCTCTTCTGTAGTGTCCCCTCCCCCAAAGGGCTGCCATGGCTCATCAAACATACAGGTGACCGGGCTGCTACGTGGCATTGGGACCTCCCTGCCTGGATGGACGAGAGAGCGGGGGGGGGGGGGGGAGTGAAGGTTTGGGAAGACAGTTGCTGCTCACAGGACATTTTAAAAAAATTTTTTCCAATTTTTATTAGATATTTTCTTCATTTACATTTCAAAGGCTATCCCAAAAGTCCGCTATAACCTCCCTCATCTCCCGCCCTGCTCCCCTACCCACCCACTCTCACATCTTGGCCCTGACATTCCCCTGTACTAGGGCATATAAAGTTTGCATGACCAAGGGGCCTCTCTTCCCAATGATGGCCGACTAGGCCATCTTCTGCTACATATGTGGCTAGAGACACGAGCTCTGGGGGTTCTGATTAGTTCATATTGTTCTTCCACCTATAGGATTGGAGACCCCTTCAGCTCCTTGGGTACTTTCTCTAGCTCCTCCCTTGGGAACCCTGTGTTCCATCTAATAGCTGACTGTGAGCATCCACTTCTGTGTTTGCCAGGTACCGGCATAGCCTCACACGAGACAGCTATATCAGGGCCCTTTCAGCAATATCTTGCTGGCGTATGCAATAGTGTCTGCCTTTGGTGGCTGATTATGGGATGGATCCCCGGCTGCAGCAGTCACTGGTTGGTCACATAACATTTTTATCTCACTCTGTCCTGGGCAGTATCCCCTGCAGCCCTGCCAAACACCTCAGTGTCTCCCCCTGCTGTCTGGGGTGTGACACTGCCCATCTTGAGAAGCACAAACAAGATTCTAGGTTCTGGCTTCCATGTGGAACACCTAACTTATCCACAACCTGATGGCTAATCCCCCCCCCCCCCCCTTAGGATTTTCCAGGATTCCAACTTGCTCTGTAAGTTTTGGAAACGCATGCAGGTGAAGTTAAAATGTCTGTGCTTCCTGGTGGTGCAGCCTCCCACCTCAGCAAGCGTCGGGAGCTCTGAGATCCCATCTTTGAGCATCTTTAAATCACTTAGAGCAGAGGTGTTCAATCTGTGGGTCTCGACCCCTTTGTAGGGGTCAAGTGACCCTTTCACAGGGGTTGCGTATCTGCTATACTACATATAAGATACTTACATTACAATTAATAACTAGCAGAATTACAATTAGGACGCAGCAATGAGAATAGTTTTACAGTTGGTCAGCACAACATGAGGCAGTGTATTTAGTGTCATAGCCTTAGGAAGGTCGAGAAGCACTGACTTAGAGTCATGGTGCTGCTTCCCTCTGTTTTTTAAGGGAGAGGGGGACATCGGTCCAAAAGCCTTACCACCAGCTCCCTCCTAGGCCACTAGCCCCAGTTTGGATGTTATCCGAGGCCTCGGGTACCACGGGCCAGTGCTCATGCAAAGTGCAGGGGTCAGCCAGCAGTGGACAGGGGACTGGGTGCTTTGGTGACCCGTATCCTTTCATAGGTTAGGGATGTCAGAGAAGTATCTAAGGTCACTCCATTGATGGATGGCAGGCCTGGGATGAAGGGGACCCAAGGTCAAGGCTGTGTTTGGAGATGGATCGTTGGTGAGGACGTGATAGGGAAGAGGTAGGCTTCACCTTTATCTTAGAGGATGCTCACCCCTTCCCAAGGTCATTTCAGAAGAGACAGGATCCCCTCACCAAAGCTTTTTTTTGTGTCGGTGCTACAGCATGTGCCTTTTTTTTTCCCCCTCTGAGACAGGGTTTCTCTGTATAGCCCTAGCTGTCCTGGAACTCACTTTGTAGACCATGCTGGCCTCGAACTGCCTGAAATCTGCCTGCCTCTGCCTCCCGAGTACTGGGATTAAAGGCATGTGTCACCATGCCCGGCGCACTGCATGTGCCTTGGGAGGGTGGCCCTAGGAACTGTAAGTTCTCAGGCAGGCTTTAAGTGATACGGTCCAATGTTATTGAGCGCCCATCTTTTGCCATGTCCAAGACAAATCTGATCGTGAGATACGTGATGAGGGACAACGCCTGAGAGGAGGCCTTTAGTTGGGGACTGGGTTAAAAGAAAAGGCAGAGCTGGCATGTTCTTTGTATGGGATCAGGGAGATCTGTCCTTGGGGAGTTCGTGTGAAAGATCCCACTATGCCTCTGCTTCAATATTTCTGAGCTCGAGGCCAGCCTGGTCTACAGAGTGAGTTCCAGGACAGCCAGGGCTATGCAGAAAAACTCTGTCTTAAAAAAACCAAAAAAAAAAAAAAAAAAGGATGGCCATGGGGGAGAAGGTCTCTCCTAAGACTCTGAACTGGAAACTGGCACCCATACAGTCTTTATGTTTAAACTCCCACTGCCTGGGCGGGTCCCACAGCCTTGAGCTGAAAAGGCTGTATGGGATACCTTAGAGATGGGTGCGTCTCAGGTACCCCAGTCCTTGGGTACCCCCCTGGAGGATCTGGCTTCCCCTGGCTATATTATGCTTACACAGTCAGCTCTGTTCAGTGGCAGATGTGAGCCATGATGGCCCCCCCATCCCCCAGATCTTGGGATTCTCCGCTTGTGTACAGCCATGTCTCTCTACTTCTGTTTATGGTAACCTCCATGTTTCTCTGTGGAGTCTCTGAGCTGTGCTGGCACCGTCCGGACACTGTCTGGGCAGCGCTCCTTTTCCACATGGGAATGCACACTGCTCTACCACTGTGCCCTCTCTCTCTGTCCCTCCCTCCCCCAGCCGCTGCACAGAGCAGAGATGACCTGTGGCCCGGGTGTTGGTGCAGCTCTGCCCTCTCACAGAACCCCACGGGCAGTGATTTCCAATGTTCCTAATGCTGGGACTCTTTGATACAGTTCCTCATGTTGCGGTGACTCCCCCAACCATCAAATTATTTTGGTTGCTGCTTCACAGCTGTAATTTTGCTACCGTTATGAGTCGTAATTTAAACATCTGTTTTTTTTTGTTTTTTCTGATAGTCCTAGGTTACCCCTGTGAAAGGGTCATCCTATCCCCTAAGGGGTCTTGACTCAGGTTGAGAATCACTGCTCTAGTTTTTTCCCCCCTCCATTGGCCTGTCCTTTCCCAGACGCCCATGCTCTGTGCCACATGTAACCCATTTGTTAGCCATTTGTTCCTGAAGACAGTCATGTGGAGAGAGCCGTAGGCGTTCAGCCTGAGCTGAGCCAGAATTTGGGACACCACTCTGACTTAAGGGAGCTTTCTGTGTCAGAAAGCCTCTTGTTTTCTGTTCTGACTGACAAACACACAGGCAGGCAGACCACCTGTTTCCCCGTGAGGGTGTGCCAAATTGCTTGTTCTCACTCTCAGTGACAATGAGCCCCCAAACAAGGGTGGGCCGTTTAGGAAACTAAACCTCAATCCTGTCACAGGCTTGTTGTCTTTTATGCACCACCAGTCCACACAGATGGGGACGCTGGGTTTAACCACAGGATGCTTAAGTCTGTGAGAAAACGGCCTCATTTTGCAATTTAGTTTGGACCTTGTTCAGAGGCAAGCCTTGGGAGTTCAGTCTGCACAGGGGAGAGTTGGTGGAAATGGGAAGACAACCCCACCCCACCCCATTAGTGTTTCTCTTTTCCCTTCTTTTTATAGAATTGTGGCTTGAATCCAGGGCCTTCTAAGAGTTCACCCACCAAGTTCTACCACTGAGATTCACATCTCCACTCTGAGCTCCATCTTCGCTCCACTAAATCGCCCAGACTGGCCTTGAACACACTCTGTGGCTCAGGCAAGCCCTTGACCTGAGATCTTACTGCCCCAGAATTCTGGGTGTATAGGTCTGCCTCACAAGACCCACCTGGAATGATTTTCTTTATATTTGTAAAGTATTTACACACACACACACACACACACACACACACACTTGTTATTCTCTTCAGCTATTGCCACCTCAGATTTGGAGATGTGAGATGAGTTCATATTCTAGGCAGAGAAAGCAAGTGTCCCTGGCGTGACCCGCAAGGACAGTCTTCTTCTCTGGGGTTTGGTAGTAAACTCCGTTCCCTTGAGTCCAGGGGCAGGGATTGCTCTCATGACGGCTCGTCTCTCCCCTCAGGCTCTTGAGTACAACATCTTTGAAGGCATGGAGTGTCGCGGATCCCCACTGGTGGTCATCAGCCAGGGCAAGATTGTCCTGGAGGACGGCACACTTCACGTCACTGAAGGCTCAGGACGCTACGTTCCCCGGAAGCCCTTCCCTGACTTTGTGTACAAACGCATCAAAGCAAGGAGCAGGGTGAGTGGTCTTGCTAACTTTTAAGCATCGTGGGCTGGTCTCTACTCCGCAGATATCCACTAAGCATCATGAGTCAGAATACTGAGATGGGGGGGCACAGAAGGATAAAGGAAACCTGACATTTTTATCCTGAAGCTTAACCTGCTGCCAGATGAGTTAGGATGATCAGAGCTTTGCTGCTGAGTGTGGGGTAAGGACCCAGAGGAGGGAAGCTCTGCTCTGGCATCATGGAGGGAGGTGACAGGGAAGATGGACAGTTGGGCTTTGAAGTCTGAGTAGGAGTTTCTCAAGCCAAAGGATGGAGATAAAGATACTAGAAGATGGAATATGAACTGTGGAAGATGTACCGTGTGTTCAGAGCGTGGTGAACAGCGCATGGCTGGTGGTCAGGAACTGCGAGGTGAAGAAGGGGTGGAGCTTTAAGGGAATTAAGAGAGGAGTGGTATTGGGAAGACAGTTTTGTCTTGAAGATGACATGAGACCCTCTTCCCAGTATGATCAAGGGCTTCTTGGAGGGTTCAAAGGTGATGTTGACATGGTGGGGGAAGTTCTAAGAAACCAGCTGAGTAAGTCATAGGGGAGTCACCTTTGGAGAGCGTTTGGTCTAGAACTTTGGGGGCTGGTTGCACATCTGTCTCTGTTGTACCTGTCCATAATGGGGGCCGTATCCCCACACATCATAGGTCTGTCTACTCTACCATTCCGTCACACTAAGAAGGTACAGGGAAGATGTCCTCTGTGAATGTGACATGGGCTGTGGTGTGATTGTGTGTTTCAGCTGGCTGAGCTGAGAGGGGTCCCTCGTGGCTTGTATGATGGACCTGTATGCGAGGTGTCTGTGACGCCCAAGACGGTGACTCCAGCCTCATCAGCTAAGACATCCCCTGCCAAGCAGCAGGCACCACCTGTTCGGAACCTGCACCAGTCTGGATTCAGCTTGTCTGGTAAGGCAGGGGTGGGGGGAGTGGGGAGGGGGGGTTGGGGGGCCGTTCTGGGTAAGTTCAGCGAGCTCTGTGGAGCCAGCTGAAGGCTTTCGGCTCCGCTACTGCGGAAACCAAAATACTGTAAATGGCAGCTGGGTTTCAGAATCTTCAGATCGTTTTTTGTGCCGTGCCATGCTGAGACACCCATTTCCTGATCTGTCATGTCCGTTGTTAAAGAGTGTGGAACCAGGAGTTTCAGCAGTCTCACCTTCCTCAGGCCTTCTGAGTGATGAATCACAGCAGGGTTCCCTGTGGAGTTGCTGTGACATCCACCGCTACACCCTCAGTGGAGAAAAGTAGATTTCTGTCTTGGAAACATCCTGCCCCTCTTTCTTTTGGCCCATAACAGGGCCTTTCCTCTCTCCCTGTGTCCTGAGCTTAGACAGATACCCAAAGTCCTGCGGCCTGTGAACAGCGTAGTTCATTACATAGACTTTCCTTTTCTTGTCCCATCTGATGGATTTTAGAAAGTACCATCTGTGCCCATGATGAACAAGGGACACTTCAGGGTGTTTTAGTTTGGGAGACAGGCCCTTAAGCCCTATTGTCCTAAAGTATGAGATCAGTCACAATGTATATTCCCGTATCATTCAGATAGACAGCACAGGTTGCCAGTCCGTTGTTTAAAAGAAATGATTAGGACTGGAAGCTAGTTTGCCTCTTTAAAAATTGGAAAAATTGTAGATAATGAACTATGTTGTGACTAAGATCCAAGTCCAAGCACAAAGTGTGGGCAGGACAAATGGCTCAGCAGTTAAGAATGAACTCTCATCTTGTTGGGGACTCAAGTTTGTTCCTAGCACCCATGTCTGGTGGCTTACAACCATTTAGAACTCTAGCTCCACGGGATCCAGCGCCCCCTTCTGGCCTCCTCAGGCACTGCACTTACGTGTATAGCCCCCACCCCCCATACACAGCTACACAATTAAAAGTAAAAATAAAATCTTAAACAAAATGCAATGTTTCATATACGTATAACACAGTCTTGAAAGGGATTTGAGACAGTATTTTTAATACATCAAGTTCCACTACAGTTAGTCACATCCGGTCAAGTGTGGAATTTTCCACTGGTCACATTCTGTCAACCCTCAGATAGGTGTAGAGTTTAGAGCACTCTGGATTTGGGGGCTTCAGATCCGGGTTCTTTACCTGAACCTCCTGAGTGAGAGGCGTGGGTCAAAAGATCTATATCCCCTCGTACCTTGCATCGAGTTTATACTTTCCCAGGGAGAGATTGCTTGCACAGAATCTGACCTGTAGGCTGCAGGCAGGGCCTCCTATGTCCTGTAGTTTGAACTTCCTGTAGTTAGTGAGGTTTGGAGAAAGGGGTCGGGACATGTGTGCTTGGCTCAGCTTTTTTTCCCCAGGAGTGTCCCTGTGCATACCGCAGGAGTCCGATTTTATTTCTGAAAACACTCACGCTCGTTTGTTGTCTCTTCCCTCTTCTCTAGGTGCTCAGATTGACGACAACATTCCCCGCCGCACCACCCAGCGCATCGTGGCGCCCCCTGGTGGCCGTGCCAACATCACCAGCCTGGGCTAAAGCCCCTAGGCCTGCAGGCCACGTGGGGATGGGGGATGGGGCACCTGAGGACATTCTGAGACTTCCTTCCTTCCATTTTTTTTTTTTAAAGAGCCTGTGATAGTTGCTGTGGGCAGCCAGTTCCTGGGGCTTCCTCTTGGGCCCCCTGTACTCGGTCTCCCCTGGAGTTTCTAAATTCGCTCACTCAAGTCCCTACACAGTCATGGACACCACACCCAAGCCTAGCCACCCACCCCACACAGAGCTGCATCCAACATGCAGACATGCGCCACTAAGCAGATCCCAGCAAGGGTGCCCCAATCACATCCTTGGCCGTGCGGTCAGCACCTTCCTGTCATGGGGAAGATTTAGTGAATTGCCCTGAGCTGCCTTCTTTTCTTTTTAAAATTTTTTAAATAAGGTTTTCTTTGTGGGACTGGGGAGGTGTGGGGAGGGTGGGAGAATTTTTGTTTTGTTTTGTTTTGTTTTTAAATACTAAATTGAAAGCCTGATTCAATATTAATCCTCGGGTCTTGAACTGGACATCCTAATGATGCAATTATGTAACCATTAAGCTGATTCCGAGGCTGGCAGGCTAACGCCGCCCCTCTGGGAAGGTTCCATGTGTCTGTACCCCCCATCCCTTACTCTACGGGTCAGCTGTTGAGAAGAGGTGGGTTTTCTTCATTGGCCTAGATTTTGCCGCAGATTAGACCTTTTGAAGGTTCTCTACCATTTTCCTACGTCTCCTGTCCTGGCTTTTTCTTCTGCACTCTTGGAGAGATTTAGATGTTCTCCTGGTCTGTGTTTCTTCGAGACAATGCTCTTTTTTTTTCCTTCTTGACTCTTTGCTCTTAAAGCCAGGCAACCCAGTTTGGTCTCAGGCATAGCCTGAGCAGGTCCTAGTTTTGCCTCCACCACCACAGTTTTGTGCTTTCCTGGTTTCTGTTAAGATTGGTGCTATCCAATTCCCATCACTAGGAGGTGGCTGAGCTTGAGGCTTGCCAGACACAGGGATGGCCCGGATTATGTCACCAATATTGTCACATGTGGGCCCAGAATAGAGTCACCTGTGGTGGAAAGATGAGGAGGAGAAAGGCTGTAGAAGTGACAATTTCCAGTCAAATCTGTAAACCCAGCTCCCAAGTTGGGACCAGTCTCCCCGTGGCAGAGCCAGCCAAGATGGGGCCATTCTCTTTGTGGAGCGGCCCCTTCCAGCCTTTGTTAGGAAGTGTCTTTGGGGATTCTAGAACGTTGGGACTTCTCAGTGTGTGTGTGTGGTGGTGGTGGTGGAACATTTTTTTTTTCTGTACAGTTTTTTTTTTCCCCAAAAGTTTTAACATGGTGTGTGTGTGGGGGGGGGGGTGGGGGGGTAGAATTCTTTGGGATAATTAGACTTCAAGTCTTTTACAAGAGGGACAACCCTATTTCGGGAAACAATGTCTCGTGGGAAGAAAACTGTACCCACTGAACGCACGGCCCGCTTAGAGATCACGTCGCCTCTTAGAGACCATGTCACCTCGTATCTGTCACCCTTCCTCTTCCTGTCACGGTGACAGGTCTTCACTAGCTGGCTTCTTTCTGTACTTGCTGGCTTCTGTCCTATCTCTTTCCAGATGCGTTTACAGGTCCCTGCAAGCAGTGTTAGGTCCAGAGACTTTTATGACTCCAATCTGCTGGTCTGAAGCCGAGCATCAAAAAAATTCGTGATTCTTCGAGTGTCCACACGTTTTGTCTTTGGGGGTTAAGGGTCGGGA
This sequence comes from Mus minutoides, assembly GCA_902729485.2. NCBI lineage: Eukaryota > Metazoa > Chordata > Mammalia > Rodentia > Muridae > Mus > Mus minutoides. Next base: position 32,376 of record CACVCL010020954.1, read on the forward strand.
TTTTGGGTTTGTTGTTGATTTTTGTTGTTTTAAAGGTAAATTGCACTTTTAAAAATTGGTTGACTTAATATATTTGCTCTTTTTTTTTTCTTACCTGCACTTAGAGAGGAAATTTGAACATCAGAAATTACTTTCTTTTTTCCCCTGTTCATTTATTTGGATTCTGAGAAACTTGCAGCTCCTCACCGTTCACTCCTGTTGTTTCTTGTATAGGGCCGTGGCCCTTTTGGTTGTTTTTGGTCATTTTCTAAAAGCAAAAACAAAACAAAACACAACAGTTTTAAACCTGAAGATTTCCGCAGTCCGTGTAAGCATGTTTACCTGTTGGCTCGCTTTCTGTGTCTGTTAAATGAATGTCATATGTAAATGCTAAACTAAGTCAACAGTGTCTCAGAACTGAAGAACTGCAGTGACTTGATGCTCTAAATCATTGTAGGATTTACCGCTAGATGGTTTTGAACCCTTGAACCTGTGATTGTGACCCATGAGGGGGGACCTTTCAGTGCTAAAGCTGATCATGTGTGTAGCCAGAAAGGTACTTTTTTTCTTTTAATTTTTTGTTTTATTTTTTGTAACCACTGTCTTAATGGCAAAATAATTATGGTAAAATACAAGTCTCGTGTTTATTATTCCTGAAGAAGTCTGTGTTATATTACCACGGAACACCCAATAAAGCAGAATGTGGTTGTTTCAGAGGTGTGTCTGTATTGAGACTCCCACAGTGTGTCGGCTTCTCCTCTGACGTGATGCACGGGGAAGCCCCAGCCTGGCTTAGCCTTGGGCTTGGTCCAGCCCAGGAGTGCTCACCCCCATGCCACAGGTTCCTGTGAATATCCTGGCTACATGATGAATTCTCAACCCATGCAGAGCCATACCTGGGGGATGAGGACCATCAGTGTCTTAAAACCCCATCCCGGAGAGGCAGTGAGCATCCTGGAGTGCCAAGCCAAATTTGAACCTGGGGTTCGAGTCAGGCCACAGAAGGCAAGGTGTGGTTTTAGTTGAGATGCTGGGCTTGCTTCTCATGTGTTTACCCTGGGAAATCTTCTCATTACAAGAGATTGCCTGGAGTGTCCTGATGCCTCAGTGGAGGTGCTGTCAAAACCAGGACCAAGGCCTGGGCTTCCGTCATCAGCTCAGGATGGAGGATGCTGGTGGGAATGGGAGTCGGGCTGGGTTTCTGGGTATCGTTTTGCACAGTTCCTTGCTTTGAGTGGTATTGGTTCTGAATGAAGAAGATGTGTGCTTTGGGCACCTGTGCCTATCATGTTAGGGATGGTTTACCCCTACCCCACAACATCTTATCATTATTATCACTATTTATTATTGTCTAAACTGTATATGAGGCAGAATTACACAGACCCAGCCTAGTGATTCACAGGGGCAACTGCCAAGCATTCAGGAGGCTGAGGAGAGACTGGGTGACATAATGAGATCATCTCTTAAAAAAAACAGTGAAAAGAAAAAGATGATGTCATTGTTAAGGCAAGGAGACAAAAGCAGGAGACCCCAAATGGCTTAGACCAAGACATAGCTGTTTGGATCCTTCACACACTCGGCATGACCTACGATGGCTAGTTACAACATTGAGCCTGGTTAAGGGTGAAATAAAAGAGAGTCTGGTTCCAGAAGGAAAGGCCTGGCTTCTTCTGGGAGCCATAAAGTAGAGTGTGAGGGATGGCTTTATGGCCAAGAAAGTCAAATAGATGTGGGAAAGGGGAGCATGAACTCTTCTACAACCATGAGGAACCCGTGTGAGAACAATGAAGACCTCGCATCCATCCCATCATCCCCTAGATGTCATCCACACAAAGAAGGGCCTGTGCACCTTGTAGCTTTCAAGCCCACAGTCTACTCAACCCCTTGGAGGTCAGGTTTTGCAGGATAGACCCCAGAGAGGTCCTTGCAGGCACTGGAAGATGGATCTTCTTGAGCAAAGACTTAAAGCGATCCAGGTACCCTAGCTTGAAGTCCATGCTCTGGATGGTAGTGTCTCATCAACTGTAGGTCACTCCTCTTGAATGGTAAAAGGTAAGCTAGAGGAGGTATGGTCCACGATACCTGAAGGTGGACTAGGTAGCTGGTGGCATGGTTAAGTCCAGCCAGCTGTGTCACTGCTGGTATGCTTTAGTCTAGACACATGCATGAAAGCCCAAGGAGGCCAGAAGGGAAACGCTAGGTCATATTTGGGTCATGCCCAGCTTGGAGGATGTGCTCAAGCCTCACACTGCTCTGAGCAGAAGGCTCCATCCTCAGGCAAGCAAGGTTCTGTAAGCTGCATTCTGTTAGCAGAGCACAGCTGTCTCTTCTCCCATCAGCTGGGAGGGGGATCCACTCCACGATGCTACTGAGCAGGAGTGGATTGAGAAAACCTAGCTCTCAGTATGGGGCCTGGCAATGGTTCCCGGGTTCACTTCCCAGCTTTCCACGACCTTAGGTGAACCACAAGCCAGGAAAGAAGGTATGGATGGAGCAGAGAGGTGCAAAGGGACACCAGGAACCTGCCAGCCACAGTGTCCCCACGTCTTTTCTAAGAACTGAGCATCAAGAAATGCTTGGGATTCACCCAAGGTCTTTGGTAGATTGTAGAAGCTGTTGGAGATGGAGGAGATTGTTGGAGATGGCATCCATTGTTTCCAAACAATCTGTTCGTTAAAGGCATAAGGCTGACAGCTAACATTCACTATGACACACCAGGCACTGTGCCATTATGTAAGACCTTTGTGCCCCTTAACTGAGCTAATCTTTGCAAAAAGTCATGAAGCAAGTGCCATTGGGCTGGCAAATAGATAAGGGGGTGTACAGCTCAGAGTCAAGTGAGTGTCCCAGATATATATATATATATATATATATATATATATATGTGTGTGTGTGTGTGTGTGTGTATACAATATGTATATACAATACACATTTATGTAATATAATGTATAACTTACTAATAATATATTTGCATAATATATTATAATGATATATAATTATTATTAATAAATAGTATTATATGTATTTGTGATTTAATATTGCAAAACATTCCCAAGAGAGCCAGAAGAAAATATCAGATCCCTGGAGCTGTAGTTACAGTTGGTTGTGAGCCATCATTCAGGAGGTCCTGGGAATTGAACCCGGGTCCTCTGCAAGAGCAGCAAGTTCTCTTAACCACATAAACACCAAACCATCCCTCTGCTCTTCAAATATATTTGCTTTTTGGAAGCACTGTTTCCCTAGGTATCTCAGCCTAGCCTTGAACTCATGATTCTTCTTCCTAAGTTTCCTGAATGCTGAAATTACAAGCACACGCCATTCCACCCAATTCAGGAAAATCTGTGGAGAGAAGAAAAACGAAAACAGCAAACTGGACTTTCTAGATGTAAAGCCTTATAAATGACCAATTAGGAGAGACAGCAATATAAATAAAGTAGTCAATGGAAAGGAAAGAAGAATTCAAAATGGATCCATAATAGATACAGAAAACACACCCCTCTCCGGCTAACTGTCCGAAAAGCACTTAAGGAGGAAAAGGCTGCATTGCTTAATACATAAAGCAAGCAACAGGTGTATATCAAATTGCCGTTATCCACGATCTCTTAGGAGAATGTTCCTGCTCAGAAGGGTGGGGGCCCAAGGGTGGAGAGCACCATGGAAACAGACTGTGCAGGTCACCCAGCGTGAGGAAAACACGGGCAGGTACAGAGTGTGCAGGATGACCATACCATACATATTCACACATATGCAGACGCTAGTCAGGAGACAAGACAGTGTGTACTGCACACAAAAATCCAGGGTAATGGTAGTCTAGGAGATGACGAGAGCTGTCAGGAAAGTAGTATTTTGAAGATGTTCAGTTTTACAAAGAAGCTTTGGGAGAGGCCTGTTGGGACGGTACAAAAGAACCGATGTGTGTATACACACAAGTTACATACATGTGATTCCTACAAGGACCTCGGGCTGTAGGTAAAGTAATGTCTACGAGAATCCTTTGCAAAAAATAACCTTTTGAAAAGGGCAGAGTGACCTAGATACTAAATGCCTTGTTCGTTGACTAAGCTTTAGTGCCAGGATAAGAATTGTGCCCACAGGATGACAGATGAAGGGAGCCCTGAGCAACTGGAAGGAACTGGTGCCCACTGAGTGACAAAAGAGGGAAGCCCTGAGCACCAGGAGAGGGATGGTGCCTACAGGAGATGACAGATGATGGGAGCCCCGAGCTCCAGGGCTTCACTAACGCTGGAGGAAGCCCAGCTTTGGCCCAAGGCTACACGTAGTCTGAGGGCTCATGAGAGGAACACTGTAAGGGCTGGGAAGACCAAGCGCCAGGGTTATAAAGTCTTATGATTAGATAATACATGACAGATTCATGTGATGAACTTTAACTGCTGAGCCTCATTGCTGTTACAAATACAGAAACTAGCTTTGTCCTAACAAACCCATTGTTCCACACAGGACCTCAGCCATCTTGGCTTGTTCAGTAGGAAGAGATGGAGGGCAGAGAAGACAGCTATATAGTGCACCAGCCATGACCTTGTCCATGGCCTGTTAGGGTTTGGTTCATTGCTACGTATTCAAATGCTAATTTCTATATCCCAAGATCTGGTGACCTCAAGATGAGCAGATTCTCAGGTACACAGCCTTGGTTGTGTAAAGCTTACCTCCAATGACCTCTAATTGGTTAATAAAAGTTGCTGATAGTCAGTAGCTGGGCAGATCCAGCAAAGGTTCCCAGGCTTGGGGGTCTCATGTAGGGACCACAAGGGGAGAGAAGGGGACAGGAAGAAGAAAGTCACCATGGGGTAATATGAACCATGAGGTAATATGGTTGTGAGGGTTGGCCTAACAAAGCAAGAGCAGCACAAACAGAACAGATGAAAGTGTTCATTGGGATTTTGCCAGGGAAGCAGACAAGGTAACTTATAGGGTTAATAGCTGCCCGGCTGTAATGTTATAAGGCTGGTTATAAATCTCAAAGGTCTCTGAGTCTTTTATTTGGAAAATATCTGGTTAAGGAATAACTGCTACCATAATGTTTACCTGTATTTATTTTATATATGTGAATACACTGTGGCTGCCTTCAGACACACCAGAAGAGGGCATCAGATCCCATGACAGATGGTTGTGAGTCGCCATGTGGTTGCTGGAGTTGAACTCAGGCCCTCTGGAAGAGTAGCCAGTGCTCTTAACCACTGAGCCATCTCTTTAGCCCATGATTTTCTGTATTAATTAATACATACAGAATATTAGTCATCATTTTACAAGGATCATAACACACACATAATTGAATATGATCTGGACATACTCAAAATCTTTTTTTTCCTTTTACACTTTTAAGTGTGGACCCCAGATGTAGTGTCTGGCATTCTCTCTCTCTCTCTCTCTCTCTCTCTCTCTCTCTCTCTGTGTGTGTGTGTGTGTGTGTGTGTGTGTGTGTGTGTGTGTGAGCTCAGAAGCCAACCTTGGGTGTCATTCCTCAGAATTTTCCTCCCGCTTTGAGAGAGGGTGTCCCATTGGCTGGAAACCCTCCGATCAAGCTATGTTTGCTGGTTGTCCAGCCAGCCCTGAGGAGCCTCCTGTCTTTGTCTCCTCAGCACCAGAATCACAAGGCTCTTTACAGAGGTTCTGGGTACTGAACTCAAGCCCGAATGCTTAGACAACAAGCACTTTAGTGACTGAGCCATCTCCCAACCTTTCCCTTTCTGAGGGTCATCTTGCTTGGCCTTTCCTGTAACTCCATAGATGCCTTTATCACCCATCTGGAGATGTCTGGGGGAGAAAGGGCTTCTCTTCCTCACAGCTCTGTTATGTTGTGCGCCCTCTGCTGGCCTGGGAGGAGATGCATCTTTCCTCTTATGTATTAAAATCAGTAATGAGGAGGAGGGGGAATGTAGTCTTGGATGGCTTCATCAAAAGTAGGAACAGGAAGAGGAGGTCAAGGCCTCCATGGAGTGTAGTGTTCCATCTCACTGGTGGAAAGGAAGACTGCTTTCTCCCCCCTACTCACACCTTCCATTCTATGATCTCCAGCCGCATTAGCCACCCATAGCTTTCCCTGTACCCACAGGATCAAGTGATAGGTGCTTTAACTTTCTGTTCAGGTCTCATAATTTTCTCCAACCTAAGCCTTCCTCTTGGTCCTGAAGAACTGCCCTGACTATAGCATCTGTGCTGGTTGAATAGGTTTGGACCTCATACACCCATGTGTTTGAATACTTGGCCCATAGGGAGTAGAACTATTAGAAGGTATGGCCTTGTTGGTGTAGGTGTGGCCTTGTTGGAGGATGTGTGTCAGTGTGGGGGTGGGCTTTGAGGTTTCCTGTGTTCAAGCTCCACCTAATGTGGGATCCAGTCTCCTCATGGCTCCCTTCAGATCTAGGTGTAGAACTCTTGGCTCCTCCAGCATTATGTCTGTCTGCAAGCTGCCATGCTTCCCATCAGGATAATGGACTGAACCTCTAGAACTGTAAGCCAACTCTGATGAAATGTTTGCCTTTATAAGAGTTGCCTTGGTCATAGTGTCTTTTCACAGCAGTAAAACCCTAACTAAGACAGTGTGTGTGTGTGTGTGTGTGTGTGTGTGTGTGTGTGTGTGTGTGTGTTTGTGTGTGTGAACTAGATCTTACCTTCAGTGAGCTATGTATCTTCTAACAGGCCACGTGATGGTCAATCTCATAGTCAACTTGACAGGATTTGGAATCATCTAGAAGACATACTCCAGGGGCTCTCTCTGCAGGCATTTATTTCCCTGGAGATCTATTTGAAGTGAGATTACTCATGCTCAACTGTGAGTGACAGGATCCTGTGAACTGGCAGCTCAGACTATAGGGAAAACGGGGAGAAAAAGAAGAATGACAACTGGGCACCAGAGTCCATTGCTCTCTGTTTCCTGGCTGCAAGCACCATATGACCAGCTGCCTCCTGTCATCATGCCCTCTTTCCCTATCACCACAGACTGTGCCATCCAACCATAAGCCCCAATAAACTCCATTTTCCCCCTTAAATAGATTTTCTCAGGTGTTCTCTTACAGAAACATTACTAATAAAGTGTTCCCCCAATACCACCACCTTTGTACAATGACTGCTAGGGACAGTCATCATGCCAGAAAATGTGGATTAATGCTGCCTACTTTTAGCCTGGGTCTTCCTAGTTCAAATAACATGATAAAGATAATTCTTTGTAGGCATGGCCAGGGGGCATAATTGGCAGGATAATTCTAGATTCTGTGTGGTTGATAGCCAACACTAAATATCAGAGATAGGGTAGGACAAAACAAGTGAAGGGCACTCTTAGCGTGAGTCCACTTTTCCTCAATTGTGCTGGTCTAAATGTATCCACTTTTTCTCAATTGCTGCTAGCCTAAATGTATCCACTTTTCCTCAATTGCTGCTAGTCTAAATGTATCCACTTTTTCTCAGTTGCTTTTGCCAGGTTATTTTATCACAAAGAAACAACACACTATCTTCTGCCTAGGTAAAAGGTATCTTTTGGCAACTTAATGCTTTGGCTTATGCCTTGAGGAGTAGCCCACCCAGGAGATGATATATGTATCGTCTCCCTATTTTGTAGGTGTTTTGCTTTAACGAATAGAGAGATCCATTTTAAATGATGAGCAAAGGTCACGTTCAATGTCATTTGCTAGCTCAAGTATAGAGAGCTTGGCAGGATGAAGGCAGTGCCCTGACATTAGAGGAGAGGAAAGAGGCTCGGATTAGAGACTTCTGGAAAAAAAACAAGAAACGTCTCCACTGATGGAAGCACACCTGAGAGAAAGATGAAGGGTGAGATCAGGGTGTTATCGCCTGCTGACTGGGGAGGTGAGTTATTCCTTGTGGTAGGCTGAGAGCTCTGAGACCCTGGAGCCAGTTACACGTCTCTGTGGATTTCAACCGCAGATTATCCGCTTGCAATACTGTCCTCTATTCCTCCATTTGTCTTAGTGGCTAATGATCATTTTCTCTTATATATTACATCCCGACCAAAATTTCCCTTCTCTCCTCTCCTCCCAGTCTCCCCTGACGTCCCCCCCCCCAGACCCACTCTCCCATTCTGTTTCTTTTCAAAAAAAAAAAGGGCAGGCCTCCTCCTAGGGATATCAACCAAACATGGCGTAACAAGTTACAATAAGACCAGACACAAACCCTCATGTCAAGACTGGGCAAGATAAACTAATAGGAAGAAAAGGGTCCCAAGACCAGGCAATAGTCAGAGGCACCCTGCTCCCACTGTTAGGAGTCCTCCAAGAACACCAAACTAGACATGCATGCAGAGGGCCTAGCTCAGATCCAGGCAGGCTCTGTGATTGTGGCTTCAGTCTCTGTGAGCCCCTATGAGTCCTGCTTTGTTGACTCTGTGGACCGTGTTCTCCTAGTGTCCTTGACCCCTCTGACTTCCACAATACTTCCTCCCTTCCCCTTCTGTGGGGTTCCCTTGGCTCTGCCTAGTGTTTGGCTGTGGGTCTCTGCGTCTGCTACCGTCAGTTGTAGCTAATGATTACATGAGTACTAATAATATCAATACAGTGAAGAAAGGCCGGTAGTGTGATCTCTAATTCTGGGTTTGGAAACGGCCTAAATAAGAGTCAAGCCTTTCAAAAACTTTTTAAAAAATATTTTTATTTTATGTGTCTGTGTGAGTGCCTGCATGTATGTATGAACACTCCATGTGTGCTGGTGCCCAGAGAGGTCAGAAGATGATGTCAGCATTGGAATTACAAGTGGCTATAAGCCACTCAGTATGGGTGCTGGCAGCCGAATCCAGGCTTTCTGTAAAGACAATGAAGTCTAGTAACTGCTGAGCCATCTCTCCAACTCAAGTCTTATGTCCCCAGTAAATGACAAAGTTTGAAATGCATGGGTTCTGTCTTGGACTTCTTTTGCTAGCCACGAGACAATAAAGTCAGTGTGTGTTGTGGTTTGAGTGGCACTATTAGGAGGCGTGGCCTTGTTGGAGTAGGTGTGGCCTTGTTTGAGAAAGTGTCCCTGTGGGGGTGGGCTCTCAGACCCTTCTTCTAGCTTCTAGTCTTCCCCAAGCAGCCTTCAGATGAAGATGTAGAACTCTCAGCTCCTCCCGCACCATGCCTGCCTGGACACGGACATGCTCCTGCCTTGATAATGGACTGAACCTGAAAGCCAGCCCCAATTAAATGCTGTTCTTTATAAGAGTTGCCTTGGCCATGGTGTCTGGTCACAGCAATGGAAACCCTAATAGAGACAGTGCGGATGAACATGGGCTCCGTGGCCGTGCATGGGTGTGTATTTGTAACTGGCACTTTCAGACAAAGGCTGGTCCTCAGCAAACTCAAGAGGCTAGAGTGGACCACTTGCTATAATATGCCAATTAAAGAGATGTGTAACGGTAGAAACCAGGATGGAAGATCTATTGCTGTGGTCACTGTGGGAAGAGGAACACATCTAGGAGTTCAGTGTTGTCTCAAGTCTCTCATCAAATTTCTTGAGGTTTAAACTTAGAGGAAGAATTGGGGAAGGGGCAAGAGGTGTATATGGTCACCGTCATGCATTGTCTGACTGGCCGCTGCTCCAGTTCAGGAGCTTCAGAATGGCTGAAAGGAGTCCTGTTATTTATCATCACTTAGGGGGATGTTTATTTCAGGATGCAGGCTCGCTCTACTTGATGGTTGTTCTCTGGGAAGTTGTAAGAGGCAGTCTGTCCTGAGAGGTTCAAAGTGACTGAACGTTTAGGATAATAACTGACTTCTGTTTTCAGCCCGGAAGGGGGATGAAATGGGGCTAGAAAGACACTCCTTAAGCGATTGACATATCCATGAGCAGAGCTAAGCAGGTAGCCCAAGAGTAGAGGAGTCAGACACTGGCTCACACCCTGCATTCGGTTACCTGGTGAGGAGTTAATGCTTTGTTGCAAAGCCCAGTCTATGTCCATGCTCACCCCTAGCCTAGCTCTGAGCTGAGTGTGCGGGCTGTTCGTGGAAGCTCTCAGGTTTGCCTTCTGAAGGGCGGTGGCCATGTGAGGTCCAGATGAGTTGGCTTATAAAATGTTCCAGGACGCATGCCAGGCATAGGAAGTTTCCAGGGGAGATCATTAGCCTTTGCTCTCCAGGTCTAGTGGGTGTTAGCAGTAGCATGATCTCGTTTTACTTTATATGTGACTATCAGATTCTTGAGGACAGAAACACGTTTTATTACTTGCCCCAAAACACTTAACAGTTTCTTCCAGGTACTAAGTGTCCAGGGTTTGCCTTATAAAACATAGTGTGCTATTGAAAAATAGAAATAGCGGCACTTCCCTGATTTCCAGAATGAGCATCTTAGCCCTCGAGGTCATCCGGAGAACAACAGCCCCTTTGCCTGGTGCCTTTAACTTCACTTTCACAGAGACCTGGTGGACAGAAGTGAGAGGTGTTGATTAGGGAATTCAGAACGAATGGCCCTTGGCTGTGCAGTGTGTGCCGTTTGCCTGTAGATGGCGGCATTCATTGCACGAGACTAAGAAGACAGCGCACTTGAGCTTTCCGCTGCTCTGGAGCCAGCAGCTCCTAGCTGTGGGATCCAAAAACCCTCAGCGTTCAGGGACCTTGTATGATCCAGAAGTGGGTTGTACAGCTAAGAAGTCACCGAATACATCAAGCCGTTTGGCCCAGAGTCTCAACTTGTTCTCTAGCAGGATGCATGCAATGTTAGTAAGAATTTAAATGTAGGCGGGAGGGGAGGATTGGGAAGGAGCCAAGGAAGGGAAAAACATGATAAAAAAATATATAGATAAAAAAATTGTTAAATGCCAAAAATGGTTAAGAACTGGTGATGTCCTGTGGCCAGATATTCTCTCTCCTCTTTTTCCTCCCCTCTCTCCCCTTCCATCTTTCCTCTCCCCTCCTTTCCCCTTAATCCCCTCCCCCCTCTCTTCCCAATCTGCCCTCCCTCTCCTCCTTTCTCAGTCTTCCTCCACAGTATCCCCCCTACTCTTTCTCCGTCTCCTCTCTTCCCCCCTCCCTCTCTAGTCTATTTCCCCACCTCTCTCCTTCCTCCTCTTCCCTCCCAGTATTTTTCCGGTTCTGTTGATCTGCACTGGGTTCTCGCGCTTGTGTGGCAAATGATTAACCAATGAGCCATCTCTTTTGTCTTGTAATGTACTTAATTTGTTTTTCTTGGTCACCTAGCTGAGGAAGTGGTTTTCAGATTTTTTTAAAAAAAATTACTGTGTCTCATTTCTTTGCACAGTATACTTTTGAAATGAGGGTAGGTAGGGTTTTGTGTCTTTTTTTTAAGATTTATTTTATTTATTATATGTAAGTACACTGTAGCTGTCTTCAGACACTCCAGAAGAGGGCGCCAGATCTCGTTACGGATGGTTGTGAGCCACCATGTGGATGCTGGGATTTGAACTTATCACCTTCGGAAGAGCAGTCGAGTGCTCTTACCCGCTGAGCCATCTCACCAGCCCGGATTTTGTGTCTTAAGAGAGTGGAGCATGTACATTTTAATACACTGATAGTAAATGTCCTTTCAGATTTATCCGTATCTCATATTTTAATGTTACTCTAAGTTCCATTGTATACATAATCTTATGGCTTAATGTTTAGAACATTGTGCTATTTAATTTTTAATTTTTTTACATTTTATGTTTTGAAGAGTTATTATATGCATATGAATGTTTTTTTGCCTGCATATTCTTTTTTATGTGCAATGCATGCATGTAATGCCTGTGGCAGGCAGAAGAGGGAGTTGGTTCCCCTGAACTCAAGGTAAGGCAGTTATGAGCTGCCATTTTGATTCTGGGAACCAAACCCAGGTCCTCTGAAGAAGAAGCAAATGTTCTTTTTGGTTTGTTTGCTTTTTATGAGACAGGATTTCTCTGTGCTGCCCTGGTTGGCCTGGAATTCTCTCTGTAGACCAGACTTGGCTTGAACTCACAGTGATCTGCTAAAGCTAATGTTCTTAACCATTGAGCTAGCTCCTTAACACCCTTATTTATTTGTGGTGTGTGTGTGTGTGTGTGTGTGTGTGTGTGTGTAGTTCAGAGGACAATCTTCAAAGCTGGTCCTCTCCTTCCACCATGTTGTTTCTGGGAGTGGAATTCAGGTCATCTTGACCTGCTGAGCCATTTCTCCAGCTCTATACATTATTTCTGTATACTGATCTTATAGTCCTGCTAATCTTCCATTACCTTTTTCCAAGTGCTCCTGGAATTGCATGTAGGTAACCAGATTGTCTGCAAATGAAGCCATTTTTACTTCTTTCTTTGGCATTGGTGCTGTTTCAGCCTTAACACATGGACTGCATCTCCTAGAACGTTGCTCAGAAGTGGACTGAGCTTATGCACATCATCCCATATGTCAGATGGGCAGGGAGCAAGGGGGTGTTACAATGCGTGATCGAGCATACAGTATCTCATTTGCTTGATGAATCTTATCTCACATTTACTCAAATTTTAAGAGTTTGAACCTTATATGGTCCTTACTAATAAAATCTTACTAATACAAATCAGAAAGAAACTATTTAAAATATGTTTTCAGAAATAGAGAGTAGATATAACATTGGCTCTTGGGCTCACATTTGAAGACAATATAATTTGGACTAGTGAGATGTCTCAGTGAGTAAGGTCACTTGTTTCCAAACCTGACAACCTGAGTTTGATCCCCACAATCCATGTGGTGGAAGGAGAGAAACAACTCATACGAGTTGTCCTCTGACCTCCATACTTGCTGTGGCATGCATGTCTGCCCCCAAATAAATGTAAAAAAATAAATGTAAAGATTTTAGTAAACATAAAAATGTAATTTTTTTTGTTTTTGTTTTTAAGAAGAGACAATTTCAACAAGTCTTACTGGACCAACTATCTAGCATTTTTACCCATGAAAGAGACAAATTCTAACTGCATGTGCTGTTTGGTTGTGTGAATTTGACACAAATGTAGTCACCTGGGAACAGGGACCCTCAGTTGAGGAGTTGGCTCTATCAGATTGGCCTATAAGCAAGTTGGAAATACAATTTCTTTCTTTCTTTTTTTCTCAATTAGATATTTTCTTCATTTACATTTCAAATGCTATCCCCAAAGTCCTCATACCCTCCCCCCACCCTGCTCCCCTACCCACCCACTCCCACTTCTTGGCCCTGGCGTTCTGCTGTACTGGGGCAAATAAAGTTTGCTAGACCAAGGGGCCTCTCTTCCCAATGATGGCCGACTAGGCCATCTTCTAATACATATGCAGCTAGAGACACGAGCTCTGGGGGTACTGATTAGTTCATATTGTTGTTCCACCTATAGGGTTGCAGACCCCTTTAGCTCTTTTGGTACTTTCTCTAGCTCCTTTATTGGGGGTCCTCTGTTCCATCCTACAGATGACTGTGAGCATCCACTTCTGTATTTGCCAGGCATTGGCATAGCCTCACAAGAGACAGCTATATCAGAGACCTGTCAGCAAAATCTTGTTGACGTATGCAATAGTGTCTGGGTTTGGTGGCTGATTATGGCATGGACCCCCAGGTGGGGCAGTCTCTGGATGGTCCATCCTTTCGTCTTAGCTCCAAACTTTGTCTCTGCAACTCCTTCCATGGGTATTTTATTCCCTATTCTAGGGAGGAATGAAGTATCCACGTGTTGGTCTTCCTTCTTGATTTTCTTGTGTTTTGGGAGTTGTATCTTGGGTATTCTAGGTTTCTGGGCTAATGTCCACTTATCAGTGAGTGCATATCTAATGACTTCTTTTGTGATTGGGTTACCTCACTCAGGATGATATCCTCCAGATATATCCATTTGCCCAAGAATTTCATAAATTCATTGTTTTTAATAGCTGTGTAGTACTCCATTGTGTAAATGTACCACATTTTCTGTATCCATTACTCTGTTGAGGGACATCTGGGTTCTTTCCAGCTTCTGGATATTATAAATACGGCTGCTATGAACATAGTGGAGCATGTGTTCTTATTACCAGTTGGAACATCTGGGTATATGCCCAGGAGAGGTATTGCTGGATCTAGCGGTAGTACTATGTCCAGTTTTCTGAGGAACTGCCAGACTGATTTCCAGAGTGGTTGTATAAGCTTGCAATCCCACCAACAATGGAGGAGTGCTCCTCTTTCTCCACATCCTCACCAGCATCTGCTGTCACCTGAATTTTTGATCCTAGCCATTCTGACCGGTGTGAGATGGAATCTCAGGGTTGTTTAGACTTGCATTTCCCTGATGATTAAGGATGTTGAACATTTTTTTAAGTGCTTCTCAGCCCTTTGGTATACCCTAGTTGAGAATTCTTTGTTTAGCTCTTTTCCCCATTTTTTAATGGGGTTATTTGAATTTCTGGAGTTCAACTTCTTGAGCTCCTTGAGCTCCTTGTATATATTGGGTATTAGTCTCCTATCAGATGATTGATGTGGGAGGATTCAGCTCATGTGGGCAGTGCCACGCCTGAGAATGTCGTCCTGGATTGAAGAAGAAAAGCAAACTGAGGGTGTCTAACAACTGAAGTGGGGAGGGGGCTGTCCCTGAATCTGTTACCTGCCTGTGGATCTTTCTCCCCTAACTGAGACACCTTGTCTGGCCTCAGTGGGAGAAGATGTACCTAGTTCTACAGAGACTTGATGTGCCAGGATGGGCTGATACTCAGGGAGGACCTCCCCCACCCCTTTCAGAGAAGAAGGGGATGAGGGATGAGAGAGAGACCATGTGAGGTTGGACAGGGAGGATGTGAGGCAGTGATCGGGATGTAAAGGGAATAAACAAACAAACAAACAAACAAATAAATAAACGAAAAAAGAAAAGAAAAGCAAACTGAGCAAGCCATGAAGGGCAAGCCAGTAAGCCGTGTTCCTCCATAGCCTCTGCTTATGTTCCTGCCTTGGCTTTCCTGGATGATGTAATGTGTGTAACCTATAAGCCAAATAAATTTATTCCTCCCCCAATGTTGGTTTTTGTCAGTGTTGGTTATAGTAACAGAAAGGCAAACTCGATCACTGCCGTCAACATTATTTGCAAGACGAAGTTGATACCTTGTTTCAATTTTCATTTTGAGCAGTTTACACCTGAGCTCGCTCTAAGTATCTTCTGATGTACATGTTAGTTTTGTGTCTGTACAGCAGCCTGTTAAATCAGTAAGGGCTTGTGTCCATATGCTCTGTGCTGCAGAGTGATTTACTTACAGAGCAGAAGAATTGTCTATTTGATTATAAATATATATATATGTCCAATTAAAGGATTTACTTCATATATGAAGAGTGAAAAATAAAAGAGTTAAAATTTGGGCATGTTGAAGAGATCTCCTTAAGATAATAAAGCCCCCTGACAATTATAAGAAAACGTGGATGTCCTTCGCTCCCTGGCTTGGGGTTGTCACACGCCCCTCAGCTCAGCTTCTTTTTGGGGAATGGAGAGTGGATTTGGTTGGATTCGTGCACCCACACAATGCCACTGAACTGTACGCTTAGAAATGGTTGAAATGGAAACTCTTAGACCTTGTGGATTCTCCTTCAGGGAGTGAAGAGCAGCCCGGGGAACCACGCCCAGAAAGCCAATGGAAGGGAGCAGCTCAGGGAACCACGCCCACAAAGCCAATGGAAGGGGCAGTGGTGGGTGACTCAAGGGGGATGGGGGAGGGCAGGAGAAGCGGGATAAAGGGACTCTAAGGAGGTGTCTTAGGGTTTCTGTTGCTTTGATGAAACACCATGACCAAAAAGCATGTTGGGGAGAAAAGGGTCTATTTGGCTTACATTTCCATATCCCTGGAGACAGGAGCTGATGCAGAAGCCATGGAGAGATAGGTGCTGCTGCTTACAGCTTGCTCCTGTGGTGGATTTCTCAGCCTGCTTTCTTGTAGAACCCGGGACCACAGCCCAGGGATGGCACTGCTGGTTGAGGAAATGCCCTACAGCTGGATCTCATGGAGGCATTTCCTCCACTGATGCTTTTTCCTGTGTGATGATTCTAGCCTGTGCCAAGTTGACACAAAACCAGCCACAGTACAGGTGGTAAAATGATTCTGTCATGGGGGATAAACGACATCCAGTGTTTGGACAAACCTCAGGACTATACAGCTTGGACTGAAGTGTGCCTTACATAGGCCTTAGTGACAATAATGAATTAATACTAATTCATCCACTGCAACAGACACACCACACCCCTTGCTGAATGTTGTGAAGCTGAAGGCGTGAGTGACAGGGAACAGAAGGAGGAAGAACACACATCTATCTGCCTTGCTCATTTTTTTTTCAAACTTAAAATTTCTTGAAATCAAAGTCTATTCATTTTTATTTAAAAAGCCGCCAGAAGAAGACATGTGAGCAAAAAACAAATGTAAGAATTTTGGCACAAGAGGACAGTTGAGGGAAAAAAAAAACACCTCAAGGTAAGGATTTCCAAAGGGGGGGGGAAACTCTAGGTAAGGATTTACTATTATTAATTATTATTTTTATTTCCCAAGTATAGATGTTTTAAATAAAAATGAAAAAATATATATACAGAATTCTTCAGGCATGAAATGCTGAGAGAGTATATTGATTCTCTCACCCTGCAGAACTGTCAAAGCAAATCCCTTAGCTGGGAAGAGAATGACATCAGATGGAACTATGAACGCAGAGTGATGGAGATAGCTGGGAGGGGCACCTCAAAATAAAAGACCAAGTGGTGCGTTCCAAAGGCTCACACTAGGTCAGATTCAAGGGTGCATGGGGTACGCCAAGCAGAACTGAGTTGCATTAGATTAGTGGTTCCTGACCTTCCTAATGCTGCGACCCTTTAATACAGCTCCTCATGTTGTAGTGACCCCCCCAACCGTAAAATTATTTTTATTGCTACTTCATAACTGTAATTTTGCTACTGTCATAAAACATAATGTAAATAGTTTTGGAGACAGAGGTTTGCCAAAGGGGTTGTGACCCACAGATTGAGAATTTAGCATAACAATTATTATTATTATTTTTGATATTTTGAGACAGGGTTTCTCTGTATAGCCCTGGCTGTCCTGGAACTCACCTTGTAGACCAGGCTGGTCTCAAACTCAGAAATCCGCCTGCCTCTGCCTCTCAAGTGCTGGGATTAAAGGCGTGCGCCACCACGCCCGGCTTAGCATAACAATCTTGCAGATTGGTTCTAATGCTATTTGTGTTAATTCGGCTTCTAAAATTACATGGGAACCTGCACATCTGCTTGCAAGATACTGAGGGTCCCTGCCCCACGTTGCTTTGACTGGTGAAATAAAGCTGTCTGTGGCCATCGGCTGGGCAGGGAGACAGAGACAGGACTTCTGATTTCCTGGGCAAGCAAGGGAGGAGGAGAGAGAAGGATTTTTAGAATGGTCATGATGAGGAAGCACAGAGATTAGACTTGAGGGTGCAGGAGAGAAAGCATCCACCCATGTAAGAATCAGGGAAGAGGCCCCAGGGGCCACTTCCTTGATTGGGTCTGGGGTGGCAGAGATGGAATATAGATTTTAGAAAGGAATAATTCAGGAGTATCAGAGGGGAGAGTGTGCTAGCCATGGGGAAGTTTGGAACTGCCCGACCATTGAGTTGTTTGAGATGTTTAAAATACAAGGCTGTCTGTGTGTGTCTTTCTTTTGGGAATTCAGAGCAGTTGGTGGGTGGTAACGAGAAGTGCACACCACCATTGGAGAGTTCAGAGTGGATTAGCAATTTACCGTTTCTTAACATGTCCTGACTCAGTAGCTTCATATTCAGTTATTTTCTTGGTGTCTGCAGGCTAAGTGTTCCAGGCCAATATTCCATTTCTCGTGAGGACTTTCTACCTGGTGTGAATATGACTACTTTCTGTCTATGTACTCCTATAGACTTTTCTGGGCACACATCTTTGGTATCTCTTCTTTAAAAATTTGACTTATTTTTTGCTTATTATTAAATTTATTGATTAGTTTATGTGTGTGTGTGTGTGTGTGTAAAGTGCACATGTGGAAGTCAGAGGATAACTTGTTCAAGCCAGTGTTTCCTTTCATCATGGGGAACCAGGATTTGAACTCAGGTCATCGGGCTTGGTAGCAGGTATCTTACCCACTCAGCCATTTTCCAGGCCCCATTTTTTCCCTCTAAGAATAATATCAGAGCAGAGATTTCTATGATGGCCTCATGAAACACTGCTACTTCTTTAGATAGACAATCTCAAAATACAACTACTTGGGAGTTTGAATGTCAACATAACAATTTTGAAGAAGTGAGTCTGAGGCAGGAGGATTGCAGTGAATTCCAGGCCAGCCTGAGCTATATATTAGGTCACACTCTAGTCTGAACTACCACGTGAAGTGTGTACTTTAGAAGAACATTTTTGGTGCACGGCTTTGTGCGTGGGTGAGTACTGTCCATATTTTATCAGGAAGGAAACCATAAGAATCCAGTGTCTGCCGTCTCCTGCAGGGAGTGTTGTGGTTAGCGTTTAGAACTATGGGATACAGGCTGGGCTCTTTCCACTATGGCACACCTCCACATGCTCCTTACAGGGAATTCTTTGTCCTTCTCAGTCCACTCAGCACAGATGATCTGGTGAGAACTTGGGTCCCAGTTCTGTCTAGAAAAGTATTCTTCTGGGGCCGGGGGTCTTAGCATGACGGCAAAGTACGTCAAACTTTTAGTTCAATGAGCTCTCCATAATAAATGCCACAGACCAGGTTAAGGAACAGTCAGGCCAGCTAAGTGGCTCAGTGGGCAAAAACACCTGTTCCTAAGCCTGGTGACCTGAGTTTGATCCCTGGGATCCTCATGGAATGAGAGAGAGGACCAGCTTCAGAAATTTGTTCCTCGACGTCCACATGAGCAATGGCACACACCCCTTCCTAAAGAAATAACTAACTAAATAAATAAATATGCAATGAAAATCCACAGGAAATTATTTTATATCTCTGGAGAGTCCAGTCCGAAACAGAGGCCCTGGCTGCATGGGATTCTTTTGAGTCTCCCTAACTGTGCACTGTGTGTCAACCCATGTCTTCTGTCTATGCCTGTTTGCTTCATTGTCAAAGAACACTAGACATATTAGATTAGGGCCCATCCCAAAGATCTCATTTTAGCGTTAAGCAGTCACAGTCAGAGGGGCTGGGAGATGGGTCTTCAAAAGACACTTAAGGATGGTTCAGTTTAGTTGTGAACCTAGCCTTTAACGGCTGAGCCATCTCTCCAGCGAGAGAATCCAGTGTATGAGAAGAAGCCCAAGAGAGAAGTGAAGAAGAGGTGGAATCGTCCCAAAATGTCTCTTGCCCAGAAGAAAGACCGGGTTGCTCAAAAGAAGGCAAGCTTCCTCAGAGCTCAGGAAAGGGCTGCTGAAAGCTAAAGCAGTTTTCTAAGAAGATTTTTTTCATAATGACAATAAACATATTGATCAAGCAAAAAAAAAAAAAAAAAAAAAGGATGGTTCAGTTTAAAGCTATTTGGGCGGTCTGTGGCGTTCTCTGCATCCTGGCCAGCAGAGGGCGCTGATGTCTGCGTTGAAGCTTCAGAGAATGAGTTAGAGGAGCATTTGTCTTGGAGAAAGCTTCTGGGAGCCCAGCTTGCTCTTGTCATATGTACACCCAAGTTTCCTTGTGTACCCTACTTCTTTACAAATGGTAAGAAATAAATGGTCATAACCTCCCCTGCCTCTCTCTCTCTCTCTCTCTCTCTCTCACACACACACACACACAAACAGAGAGAGAGAGAGAGAGAGAAAGAGAGAGAGAGCGCAAACAAGAGCAGGCAATCCGATACACATTACATACAGGCCAGAGGTTTATGCTATGTATCCTCTTTAATGGCTCTCCACCTTATTGTTGGGAGCCAGTACTTCACAGATCAGGTTAGGCTGGCTAGCCAGAGACCGCTGGGGGTCCACCTGTGTCTCTTCCACTCTAGCACAGGGGTACAGGTCAGTACTCAGGGGTACAGGTCAGAACCTTTGCACAGGTTCTGGGGATTCAGACCCAGGTTTTCATGTTTGTGTGGCAAGCACTTGACCAACTGAGTCATCACCCCACTTTCTATATGTGGGTGCTTCTAATGTGGTAAAATGTGTCTGCTGTCTTTGAACCCTGCAATGGCCTTTTCTGTTTCCAGAAAACATTCCTCCCTTGATACCATCTCTCTCAGGATTCTGTTTACTCTCTCTTCCAGCAATTCACACTCAGTCTCCGCCCACCTGGCAATTACCAACAAGTTACATAAATTGGTCTCCTTACCTATCATTGCATGTGGGAGGTAGCTTGCCCCGGGTACATACCGTCCTCTGTAAAGGACAGAGGCTTATGAAATGCTGTCACAGCAGAACTTTAGAAGTACTGGAAGGCAGATAAGAAAGCCCCCGTGAGCATATGCCCCACCAAAGCAGCTGCTTTTACTTTGCAGACGGCTTCTCATTTCTTATTTGTATGGTTATATGTTTTACTTCTGTATCTGTGAGGATCCAGGCAAGAAAGCACAGACGATGCGTGCGGATGACGATTTCATGTAGAGAACAGGCTGCACATGAAACTGTAAAAGTAAAAGACCATGGATGGAAGACACTGGGAGCTTAGAGGAGGCTCTCTGTGCAGCGGAGACTGACACCATCCACACCACACATACCAGGTCACAAGATAGCAGGTAATGTAGTGTAGTGTAGTGTAGTGTAACGTAGCGTAGCGTAGCGTAGCGTAACGTAACGTAACGTAACGTAACGTAACGTAACGTAATGTAACGTAACTTACCGCTGGAAGTTTGGAAAGAGTCTAGAAGCTGAAGTAAATGTGGCCGCTTTGGTGAAGTGTCTGCTGCACAGGGCTGGCAGGAAGGAGGGGCAGAATCCGTCTCCATCCAGCTGATCTCCCTCTACTGCCTCCTACTGGCAGAAGCTAGCAACAAGTCCACTGACAGGAGAAATAGCATTTGCAGGAGTCTTTCATTGTAGAGCCCAGAATAGAAGGGAGGTTTTGGAGATGACTGATAAGAGTTTATTAGCATAAGTTACCATTTAATCAGCATCCACATTCACGTGTGAGCATCCAAATATCCACAGTAGAAACTGTTACGTTTTGGCCGCAGGCCAAACCATCTTCATATAAGTAAGACCCAGACCCTTCCCATACCAAGAAGCTGAAGTAGCTCCCCATGGACAAAAATGGAACAATAGGAAGTACAAAATGAGTAAGTACAATTTGAACTAGCCGATAGATAATTTAATTGTTCTTTTTTAATTTTTGAGGCTATGTACAACTATGTAGCCTGGGCTAACCAGAACAGACTATGTAAACCAGGCTGGCCGGGAACTCGCAGAGCTCCACTTGTCTATGCCTCTTGAGTTCTGGGATGAAGCGCTATGCTGTTGTGTGACTATTCCTGGGGAGAGGTGGATAAATGTGCACACTCATCCTGGCTGATGACTAGTGTCATCAGGAAAGACTGCCAAAATCTACTTTGGTGAACTAATGAGATTATTGGGCTCACTTACAGGAATATGAGCAAGAGGTTACTTACAGGGGTAGTCATAGTTCAAGGACAGCCATGTCACCAAAAATCCACCCCAGTATGGGTGACAGCTCACAAAGCTGGGGACCTGTAGCAAGCTGCACAGCCTGCAGGCAGCTCAACAGGTTGGAGAGTGTCTCTTTCAGCCTGCAGGCAGCCCAACAGGTTGGAGAGTGTCTCTTCTGGGCACTTAGTAGGTCTGAGGTTCTTCTGGGCCACTTGGGTGGTCTCTGTCACTTCAGGGCAGCTCAGCTTCTCTCAGAATGTATCCTCTTTCTATCCATTTGGGGAGGGAGGGACCTAGAATATTTAGTCATTTCCAGGGACTTCCTGAAGTCATTGAATTGTTGACTTTGAGACCAGTGAGCTTCCTTGAGGGATGGAATGTTTACCTCCCTTTAGAACATCCCATGTCTTAATGAGGTTCCCTCCAATATTGGAGATTTTATCTGGAAGGGAATTTCTGTACAATACACAATTAACCTACTTTTTAATTACAATCCAAAACACAGATGAAGACCTACTGAGAGATGGGTGATGAATAGATATAAATAGAGTTCTTTTTTTTTTTCTGTTTCTTTTTCTGTGCATATGTGTGCACCTGTGTGTTCCTGTGTTTGTGCACACTCATGGATGCCCAAGGTTGATGTCAGGAATCATCTTCCATCTCTCTTCTACCTTGTTAGCTGAAGCTGGATCTCTCCATCAAACCCACAGCTCACTAATACGTCTAGTCTCTTTGCTCTGGGAACTGCTTGTCTCCCCCTTCCCAAGGCTGGAGTTACAGGAGAGTGCCTGTGATTATACACTCTGCTGGCATTTATCTAGGTCCTCATGCTATGGTCATGTAGTAAGCACTTTAGCCAATGAGCCATCTCCCAGCCTATGACAGCTCTTCTTACAGAGCAATTCCCAATGGCATATGTGAACACTGAGAGGAAGCATGCCATTCTCTCTACCCTATCTTTTTTTTTCAACTTTTATTAGATATTTTCTTCATTTACATTTCAAGTGTTATCCAGAAAGTGCCCTATACCCTCCCCCCTCCTGGCCCTGCTCCCCTACCCATCCGCTCCCACCCCTTGGCCCCGGCGTTCCCTTGTATTGGGGCATATAAAGTCTGCATAACCAAGGGGCCTCTCTTCCCACTGATGGCCAACTAGGCCATCCTCTTCTCTACCCTATCTTTTAAGGTTGATCTCTACCTTGTAACTCACTTCAACACACAGTAAAAGGAAACAGTGGCAACTCTACAGTAGTTAAAGTGGTGCCCATGACCTTAGCCACAAGATGGAGGGTAACACATCCACCACTTGTGATACCATGTGGCAGCTCTGGCCCCTGATGTAATGCTCTGTCTGACAAGAAGGACACTTGGGCTGGGTGTGGTGGTACATGCCTTTAATCCTAGCACTTGGGAGGCAGAGGCAGGCGGATTTCTGAGATTGAGGCCAGCCTGGACTACAGAGTGAGTTCCAGGACAGCCAGGGCTACACAGAGAAACCCTGTCTCGAAAAAAAAAAAAAAAAGAAAAAAAAAGATACTTGGTGGCATTCTTTCTTAAATCCACAACTCCAGAAGACAACATGAAGTTTAAACATGAAGAAAAAAAAGACAGAAAATCCTTAACTGAGGGACGTCTTTCAAAATTTATGATGATCACTCTTCATGAAAAGTGCTAATGGGGCTAAGAGAGACAACAGAACCCACACTCTGGGTTGGATCTTAGAATAGAAAAAATAATATTAATGGAGGTGCACTGAAACCTGAGTCAAGCTTGAAGTTTAGTTGCTAGCATTGGAGCAGCACTGGGTTCTTGGTTTGGAAAATGTCCCCCAGCAATGAAAGATGGTAACATTAAGGGACACCTGATAAGAGACACAGGTGTACAAGCTCTCTCTACTATCTGCGTTATATCCTAACATAGCACATGTTCTCGCCCACACAGTCTTCTTTACTCCCTCTTTTCAGCTGGTTGAGGTTTGGTTACCTAGTAGCATGACCTAGATCTTGATTCCTAATAGATGCAGATTCTTAGTGGCTAGTAGTAAGAGACTATTAGACAATCCACAGAACCACTGGCTTGCAGGCGCACCCTTTTCTTCTCTTTGTATTGCACTCACCCAGTTGCCTGGACTCAACCATCAGAGCTAGTACAGAAGGACCCTTTCTCACTGGTTGAGAGGCATGAGGACCCCAGCAAGACCAAGGATGCTTGTAATGTAATTATTGTATCTGTCCCTTGTAGAAGTACGCCTTCCCTGAGAACTGGCATCTCCAGCTTAACTAGACAATGATGGAATCCTGCCGTTCTGCAAGGTGACCACCAGCTCTGAGAGTGAAGGAGGTTAACTTCAGTCCATCCAGGTATCCTTGGGTTCATGTCTGAGCACGCTGAAAGGACTCAGTAGTCTATTAGTTTAAGTATAAAGTGCTTCCTACAAGGGAGAAGCACTTAGGATATCCCTTAAGTAACATTATACCTGAACCTTCAGGAAAACATTCCACTGGGCCATTGGGTTCTCATGGGCCTGCCATTTCTAGGGATGAGTCAGTTCTTCATTAGACCAAACTACAGCATCAAGAACACGAACTCATCATTACACTTCTATTGAATCAAGTAAACACATGAATATTCATACTAGTGAAGTACTTGCATATAGAGAGTGTAACTCTTTTCTATATTGTGAGGTTAAATTCATGACTGCTTTTTGTGGGAGAGGTCAAGACCAATTAACAATAACCAGATAACTGCTAATCTCCCCAGGGAGAAGTCTCATGATTCATGTGCAATGTTGGTCTTTGCGTTGAGAGATTAAACAGGGATGGTAGCTAGACCAGCCTCCGTGGACAGAAGCTCCCATTAATGGATGCATGTCTGCTAAGACCTTCCTAACTACCCAGAGCCCCTGTTGAGGAGGAAACCCAGTCACGTGCATACATGTCTCCACATTGATCAACAGTCAAAGATCTACCTTCATATCTGGTTGCTAATCCCCAATCCTGTTCTCTCCAAGTCCCTGACCAACTGCTGTGACTTTATCTCCTCTATTAAAATCAGTTGAAGTCTCTGCCTCTGACTACCTCTTCTCAGAAGACAGATCATGCGTTGATTGAAGGTTTTCTCTGTCTATCAGAGCACCACTAAGTGGGCTATTAGCCCATTTCTTGTTCCTGTTTTGCTTGGAACCACCCACCGGCAGGGCCAGAGTCCATTTCTTCCTTTAGTCAATGGCTGGGAAGGCATCCCCACTAGCTGCTCACTTGCATTTACTAACTTGAAACAAACTAAAGACACCCAGCAAGAGAAAGCCTCGACTAAGAAGCTGCCTCCATCAGATTGGCCTGTAGGTTAGGTGCTTTTTTAATTTTTTTCATTACTAATGGATGTGGGAGGGCCAAGACCACTGTAGTCTGTGCTACCTTTGGGTAGGTGGTCCTGGATTTCGTAAAAGGAATCGGAGTCAACCACAAAGAACACATCAGTAAGCAGCGCTCCACCTTGGCCTTGGCTTTAGTTCCTGTCTCCAAGTTACTGTCCTGCGTTTCTGCCCTGATTTCCCTCAGTGATGGACTGTAAGCTGTAAGCTGAAACAAATCCATGGTGTCCCTCAGGAAGATAGAAAATAGACTAGGCTAGTTTTATAGGTTGGCTTGAGGCAGGGAATGCAAAGCTGAGGGTGGGGTGTTGGCGAGCCGAGGCATCTGCATGGGTGTGTTGTGTCTTTGAAGCCGCTCAGCTTGGATTCAGTCTACCCTTAGTGCATATATACGTATATCCCAGAACTTACAATTCCTAGCCCTGGGAGGTATTGTGTCCTACCATGTCCCATTCAAAATGGCAGCTCAGGCCACACACAGCCCCAGGATGGACCATGGCCAGGGGTTCAGTCTTTAGCAGGCCCAGCTGTAAGCTGGGAGCCATTTCTGCAGTGGAGAACGTTTGGCTGACAGCGAGGACAGTGCTCTGTTCCGAAGCTTCCCAACCCTGCAGGATGCTGCCACCACTGAAGCATGTCAGAGTCTTCACACAATCCCGCTGGTTTCCATGGAGATTTCATGCATCACGGACATTCTTGGTCATAAGGCCCAAGCGACAGAGCAGCTTGCTTTGGGGTCTTAGCTTGCCACAGTCACTTCCTCATCCCCAGTCCCCATTTACATGAGTAAATGGGTCAGAACTGCACATTTCATTTTATTTTGGTTATCATGCAGCTCAAGCTAGCCTTGAACGTGCTATGAAGCCGCGGATGATGTCTGCGCTGTGCCACTTGGGACATGGTATAGTTTGAGGTTTACTGTCTGAGCAGAGCAAGGATGTTGGGCTCAATCTTTCCTATAACAGCAGCTCTGGCTGTGTGTGCCAGAGAGCCAGTGTGGAATTCTGCCATTGAGTTGCAACATTCTAATTGTTCATTGAGGGCATGGAGAAGAAATGGGTAACGCGTAGTCATTTTCCTTGTACCTTTTGGGCTCACTGTAATCTGGACTTGAGTTGAAACTCACACAGTCTCTTTCCCCTGTGATGGCTATAAGATCGCAAAGATGATTTGGGTCCTTAAGAATCAGATGAATTCTGAGGTGGTATCTGATGATCCCCTAAAGGTCCAGGCTTTCCCCCTGGTAGTGGTGATTGGTCTCATGCCCAAGTTTATTGGATTTGAAATCAAGAGACACAGATCTGGGTAGGTTTGTGAGGTCGTTTTCAGAGTGGAGTGACTGTGGGGAGCCCCTACTCCAGAGTGGGTGGCACTTTCTGACAGCAGTCAGACACAAAGGAATTCAAGGGGAAGAGTGCTGCTTTGTCTGCTTAAGTGCACGCCTTGCTATCGGCTCATCTACCCTGCTGTTATTGCTGCCACCACTGCCATCCTTTGCTGACACTGGGACCAAGATTCCTGGGTCTTCCAAAGGTATGTATGTATGTATGTATGTATGTATGTATGTATGTATGTATGGACTAGGTATGTATGTATGTGTAGCACAGGCATGCAGTGCCTAAAGAGGCCAGGAGAGCGTTCTAGTTCCTCTGGAACTGGAGTTGCAGTGTCTGCGGTCAGACTCTCCATGGTTGTTACTCTCCGTGCTCCCCATTGTTCCCAGGAATCCTCACACCACACCAATCATAGCCTCCCAGGAATGGAGCATAGCTCCATACAGAGCTGCGGTAATTCTGCTTGTCCACAGGATAAACCAGTAGGGACTTACTGGTGTTTGGATGTTCTGGAGTGGTAAGCATTTGAGTATAAAATGTATCCTTTAGTGGAGATAGCAAGGCTGGGTGCCTTAGCTGATGTCTGCCAGGCTGGTGGCTGATGGTTAATCAGATGGCATGCACACACTTCTAGTTTATTATGGTAGGCACTTGACCTTTCTAAATTTGATTTCCAGCAGTAGCCTTCTAGGAAAAGGGAGTCCTTCCCAGGTGACGTCTGAGGATTAGGGTGTGACCTCCTGTGCTTGAGCTCTCTCTTGTCCTGGAGCACATCTCAGGGCTCTCTAGGGATTCACTTCAGTTAAGACTGGTGGGCAAAGAAAATATGCTGGTGTCTTCATCTGAGAAGCCACAGAAATTGGAAGGTGTGTGAGCGTGCACACCATGGTTT
Organism: Mus minutoides; assembly: GCA_902729485.2. Classification (NCBI taxonomy): domain Eukaryota; kingdom Metazoa; phylum Chordata; class Mammalia; order Rodentia; family Muridae; genus Mus; species Mus minutoides. The sequence continues at coordinate 59,351 of CACVCL010020954.1, forward strand.
GCATGTGGAAGTCAGGAGACAATCTTGGATGCTGGCCCCTTGACTTCTACCCTGTTTCAGACAGGGTCTGTTGTTCACTGTGTATGCTGAGCTGATTGGCTTGTGAGCTTCTAGGCTTGCTCCCAACTCTACCTTCCAAACCTTGCTGCAGGAGCCCTGGGATTATAGATGTGTGCAACCGTGCCTGTGTTTTATGTAGGTTCTGGGAATCGGAACTCGAGTCCTCGTGCTTCTGCAACAGGTGCTTTACCTTCTGAGCCATCGTCCCAGTCCTGGAAGGTCTGACGCTTTAAAGGACATTTAAATGAAGGAGCTGAAGTGTACTTAACAGGGCTTGAATGACAACCCAGAGCTTTGAAGCTGGCTTTGTGCAATGCACGGTAACATCTTTGTAGTCTGATTGTCCAGCACTGTGACTGGCCTCTTTATATCTGCCGTGAGGATCAAAACAAAAGCAGAAAAAGCCTTTTGGTCCTGGGAAGCCAAATAATGGCAATTGGCTGAAGTAAACAGGGAGTCACTAATGTTAGTGCTTTGAGGGCAGTTCTTGGACAATGACAGTGACAGCTGCAAAATCCTATCTATGTAACCTACTATGTGTCTGTGTAGGCTAACTATGAAAGTACATTTTTCTTGCCATAGGGTCACACACAGCACTGCTTCCTGTCTATTAGTGGAGACAGAGCCTCTACGGGTAAAGGCCAGGCAGGTCCTCTGCAGCATTGAGGTGAATGGAGATGGCCCTCTCCCTACAGTACTGCTGCATGAAGGTCCCGGACTCCTTTTGCAAACCCCAGATGGTTTCTGAGACCCAGAGTTGCATCAATGTCTGGGCCGAGTTCTCTGAACTTGAGAGAATCAAATTGTTTAACTTCTAGTGCCTGTGTCACCCCTAGACGTTTCTAAACACTAGTTGGAGAATAAAGTCCAGCAGTAAGCTACCTCCTTTCATTCCGTACAGCATATAATTAGCACAAGTTGCTCACAGAGCATGTCTGTCTTGGTTGGACGCAATCTTCCAAAGACATTTCCAGTACTGCATGTGGTAGGATAGATTTTATTTTATTTTTATCTGCCAGAAAATGGATAGCTTTGTCACTTATTTTGAAGACTTTAACAGCACAGAGAGTATTTTGGGTCCCTTGGCATCAGGAAGGGAGTACGAAGGGCTTAAGCTTTGGTCCTGTTCCTGGCTGATGTGGGTTTTTATTTATGAAGGCTTCTCATCCCAGCTCTGAATGTAGGAAGTTCACCTGCCTAATGGCTACGGTTGGAGTATTGGAGCGGCCAAAAAGCTGCAGGTGAGTTGTTTGCTTTTGTGAATTCTCAGGTGGGACTTAATGTCCGGTTCTAGGAAACAGCTTTCTCTGTAAGCTCTTGTAAGGACTTGAGCAAGCCAGGATGTATGTTCAAGTCAGAGTGGCTCCAGTTTGAATTCACAACTACCTCCCCTCTCTCAGCGGTAAGCCTCTGCCTTATTCATCCTCACAGTTGAAGGAGCATCAATGACATCAACATTTGCAAGCTAAGGTGCTTTGTTACACAGGGTAAAAGGGTGTGTGAGCCCTACCTCCTTCTTGGACACATGTGCTTCTGATAAGAATGGGAACCAGCCTTGGTGCCCCTCAATAGATGAATGGATAAAGGAGATGTGGTACTAGTTCCCCAGGGGGTTTTATGTAGCTGTGAATTAGAGAAAAATGTTCCTATTTGCAGGAAGACAGAAGACATTGGGGGAACTTCCTGTCACGTGAATAAAGCAAAGTCAGACAAATAGTGCATGTTTTCTCTTGTATGCATCAGAATCTAGACTTATGCACACACACACACACAGAAACACACACACACACACACACACACGTATGTGACAGAGCACTATTAGAAAGTAGAAAGGGGATTAGGAGGAGGGAAAGAACAAGAGCAGATAATGGAGGAAAGAAAGTCCAGGTATCACATTTGTTTTCATATGTGGAATCTATCTATCTATCTATCTATCTATCTATCTATCTATCTATCTATCTATCTATCTATCATATCTATCTATCTATCATCTATCTATCTATCTATCTATCTATCTATCTATCTATCTATCTATCTATCTTCTATCTATCTATCTATCTATCTATCTTCTATTATCCATCTATCTATCTATCTATCTATCTATCTATCTATCTATCTATCTATCTATCTTCTATCTATCTATCTATCTATCTATCTTCTATTATCTATCTATCTATCTGTCTATCTATCTATCTATCTTCTATCTATCTATCTATCTATCTATCTATCTATCTATCTATCTTCTATTATCTATCTATCTATCTATCTATCTATCTATCTATCATCTACTAATCATCTACCTATCCATCTACACGTAAGTATAGAGAGAGTTATTTAGAGACAGGAAGGGAGCCAGCAGGTAGGACAGGAGGGTCAAGAAGAGGTAATGTGGGGTGAATAAGCACTGTACATGATGATGTCATGGTAGAACCCATCTATTATCTTGTATACTAACAAAAATTAATACAAAAGAAAAAAATTGAATCTTGTTGTAGTACCTCTCACCAAAATTCGAGTTGACTATAGTCAAGTGCACAGATCGACCTATATTTGCTCTTGGGCCGTGTTGTGTGGGGTTTTCAAAGAAATATAAAGAGATATCTATTCAGCACAGACACAGACAACACCATTAGAGCAAAGGATTCCATTCCAGTTCAGCTTGGTGAGCCAATGGTCAGTTGTGGTTACTCACAGGAGTGTGGGTGACCAAAGGGAGATATACCACTAGGAAGTCCCCTGTGTGGCTTATAGGCAGATACACCATGAGGGGTCCCACTACAGACTGCTGTTCACTTCTTATGTACTGGGGACTCTTGGGGAGGGGAGGGTCCAAGAGGCTTGTGTAAGAGTTATCTTACTCCCTCTCCCCTCTATGGGCACATTACTAGTCAATGGGTCCAATGCTGTGACATCCTGATCTGGGTCCTCACAGCTATTTGGCTCTTGATGGTGATGGTCATGTTCATCCTGGAGGAAATGGCTACATTACAGACTGCTTCTTTAGGGTGTCTAAGAAGGAGCTGGTATGAATCCTGTGACATTTACATTAAAAAAAACCAGACACGGTGTTTCTAGATATGCATGGAGATATCTATGACTTTCTCTGCCATAGATGCACAGACATGAGATATTTAGTTTTATTTATTTTTATGCATTTTAAAAAAGATTTATTTATTTTATTCATATGAGCACACTGTCGCTATCTTCAGACACACCAGAAGAGGGCATTGGATCCCATTACAGATGGTTGTGAAACACCATGTGGTTGCTGGGAATTGAACTCAGGACTTCTGGAAGAGTAGACAGTGCTCTTAACTGCTGAGCCATCTCTCCAGCCCTATTTTTACATTTTGAAGTGAATTATTTTATGTATGGATTTGTGTATGGAATATGTGCATATTCCCATGGGTGTATGAATGTGTAGGTAGGTGCATTTATGTGCCTGCAAGTGCCTATGGAGTTTCAGAGGTCAATGTTTAGCGACTTCTTTAATTGAGATCCACCTTTTACATTAAATTAAAAATTCTTTATAAAAGACAGGGTCTCCTGGATCTCAGGCTAGCTTGGAAGCATGGAGCCAGTGATGAACTTGAACTCCTGACCCTCCTGCCTCCGGCACCTTCTGGAGTGCCAGGATTATAACCGGGAAGAACCATGGCTGGTTTTCCACCTTCTTGGAGGCAGGTCTCTCATGCATCACTGCCTCCACTGTGCTGGGCGGACAATGAACTCCGTGGGTCTGTCTTCCTGCTCCCATCACCTCGCTGTGTCTTACCACACTTGGCTTTTCTTTTTCTTCTTCATGTGGGTGCTGGGGATCTGAACTCAACTCCTCATGATTACACGACAGGCATCCCTCTGACGGAGCCGCCATTACAGCCCTTAGCCATGTTTTATACTTCATCAAACCCCTCACTCCACACTATAATCTCACATCCCGAAGCAAGATCCAGTAAACTCTCAACTGCCCTTTTTCTCTGATTGTGGTGGTGTACGGCACATGAACGGCAATTCTGCTTCCTAAGATTTGAGCTGAGATCCTGAGGGCTGTTTATGTTTTTTTTCTTTCTAAGAACTCATTCAAATCGATGCAGATCTACTTCCTGTAAACAAATTATATCTTGATGGTGAGAATTGCAGGCACCCCAACCAAGTATCCATTATTCAATAGCAAGCAATTTTGTAGCAGCTGTCCCAAGCCCAGAAGATCTCTGAAGTGTCCAGTACCACACTCCAAGAGTTTGAGTGGTTTCCTGAAAAATGTCAAGAGATCAAACCAGCTGCATGGTCCTGCGTTCTATTTTTAAGAAGACAGTCTAGTGGTGCTCTTTCTCTGAGCTGGGGGAAGAAAAGGAAACCTGAAGAGTCAATAGGACGACATTCCTGGGTTTGCTCAAGCACAGGGTTTTGACAACCTGGCCCAGCCCTTACTGTCACTGCCCACTACGTGCATTTAGTCATACAGATGTGGATTTGGCTATCCTGAGAACTTAGGGGATTCTTCACTCACATCTCCTGTCCTTTCGGTAAACGGAAACTTTGTAGCCAGAGAGCCCACGATGAGGGAGCAGAAGAGTCTGCTCTGGTTATCAGTTATTTTTTCTCACCTTTGGGGCAAAATATTCAACGGAATAACTAAGGTAGGGGAGGGATCTATTTCCCTCATAGTGTTATGCTAGGGAAGGCCTGGCAGCTGGGGCCTCATTAGCTGTTGGTGTGACCTGCAACATCCTGAAAGCAGAGAACCTCCTCTGCCTCATCCCCCCCTCGCCTCCCCCCCAAACTAGGGATGCTATACATTGCTCACTGAGAACAGAAGAGGGCGTCAGAACCCCTGGGGGCAGAGTTACAGGCAGTTGTAAGGCAAGCTGGGATTTAAACTCAGGCCCTCTGTAGGAGCAGTGAACTCTCTTAACCATTAAGCCATCTGCTCAGCCTACTGTTTCCTTCTATCTCCTGGAAGGAGGAATCTGTCCCATTAGATGCTAATATAATAAAACTTCATTAAATTTTTTTTCCTGGTTGGTCTTGAACCCCTCACAAGTGCTATGTCTTTTTCAGTAAGCACGGAGACAAACAACGGATTGGAGATTTTACGTTTAAAGTTATTTAAAGAAAGTTAATGATGGTCATAGATATTTTTACATGTAAAGTCAATCTTTGCACTTAAAACCATATCATAATTAATGTGAATGCCTAAATAGTGATTTAGAAGGTTCCTGGCCAACATTTTCTGACTCTCTGTTGGCTCATGGTTTGAGGGGGTACAGTCCATCCTGGCAGGGAGGGGCAGGAGGTAGAAATGTAAAACTGCTCACCCTACCCACCCTTCTTGCCATGCAACATCAGGAGTGGGTCTGGGTTGCAAACCTCAAGGTTTCCCCTTACTTCTAGTGACCCACTTCCTCCAGCAGCATCCCATCTGTAAAAGCTCCATGATCTCTCAAAACAGAGCCACCAGCTGGGGACCAAGTATTCACACCCATGAGACTGCAGTGCACACTTCACATTCAGACCTGAACATGAGAGCTCCATCTCCGTATGAGGTCACCCGCTCCATGCTGAGGGCTGCAGCTTCATCTAAGTCTGCTAGTTCCCGATATCATCTCACTGACAGTGCAGCTTCCAAATGCTGATGGCGGGGGCGGGCGGGGGGCACAGACATGTGCTTCTTCACAGTTCTTTCACATACAAGGTGTTGGAAGGATGTAGGGAAACAAATTGGGGATGATTATTAATTTGTGGTAGGACGGAAGGTATATTTTCTTTGGCTTACTTGCATTTTATTTTCAAAGGAAAATGTACTTTGATGTCGGAGAACACATGGCACTAAACAAAAGCAGCTCACAAGGCTGGATAATTGCTTCCAAATGTGCGAGGTATGAGACCTTCTCTGTGAATTCCAGGACAAAGAGCTTACCAAACACCGCATCCTTTAGAGCAGAAGAAATACTGGCATTTCAAACCGCACGGAGCGCTGCCTCTGGCCTTTGTGGGAACTGGGAATCAACCAAGCTTAGCTTTCAGTGCAGGCAGGGGAAGCTTCCTTTACACACACGAAATGTAATTATCAAATGGCCAGGCCATCCATCACCCCAGGTTCATTCTAGGTCAAAGCATAGATCATCTTCTCTCCCATTAAAGGCCAAGCAGAAGAGGCCACTGGGAATTAACAATTAAGAGAAGCATGAATCAAATCTTTGCTCCAACACACAATCTCTCTCTTCTCTCTGCTTTTTCTTAATTCCATCACTTTTAAAAATTAACTTCAGTTCCGGAGTGATGCTCTATACCTCCTTTATAAATGTAATACACTTAAAGAAACAAGAGCTGTAGAGTAACTGGATAGGGTGCAGAGCATGCAGAATCCTAGCACTTGGGAGGCCGAGGCATGCTGTGAGTTTAAGGCCAGCTTGAGCAACACTGTGAGTTCAAGTTCAGCCTGGATATTAGTATGATTCTGTCTAAAAAAAAAGCAGACATTTAAAAGAAATTCTACAGAGCTAGGGAAGTTGCGATGAAGTCTCTATGAGCCTAAAGAAAGAGAAGCAACTGGGAAACCTGCATGGGGACCAGTAAAGAACAATAAGCTAAGGGGTCAACATATTCCCCATGGGGTGGCCATCGCTACGGTGTGATTGGCATTGTCAAGTATAACAGAGGTTGCACATTTTCCTAGACACTAAAGCATATGAACTCAGCACAGAAAGTGACAGTCCAATTTATTAATGGTCAAAGATAATGATATAAATCCCTGGATGATGTAAGCCAGCTCTGTGGACCGAACTGAATCTAATCACGGCTGGAGTCTCAGCCTCTTCTATCTTGTGGTAAGGAATTCTGTGTCAGAATCTAGTTCCCATGCTCTCTGGATGGGAATCAAAGGCGTTTTCCTGAGAGGATCATCCCCATGTTATGAGAGATACTCAAGGCCCCTGACGACAACTGCCTTCTTTCTGGCTGGAACACTAAGGACAGCAGGCCATGCCCACTCCTCAGTCAGCATCTTGGGAACAGCTTGTGAGAAAGTTGATTTCTAGACATGAAGAGTCCCACCCAAGAAGATCTGGATCCCACACAGGCTCTCCCCCTGTGGAAGCGGGTCTTGCAGAAAGGATCAGTAGATCAACTCATGGGTTCTTGTGTGTTGCAGAAGCTGGGTCCATTCACCTTTTCTTTTTCTTTATTCTGATGCTTGGCTGTTTTACAGCTCAGGTTTCACCTGCTTTGGAGCTGTGTCTGTGGTTCTATGAGCCTTTTCTCTCCACACTGTTCAAATTCTCTAAGCTGTGATGAGAATGCTTGTCAATAGGTCTTCCTACCAAAATTCTCCTTGCCTTCAGAGTCCAAGGCACATCTCATCTTCCTCTCGACGCTTTTTGCTCAGCCACTGTGATCTAATCTCTACCTTGCCCATTTTATCTCAGACAGTGACAGGTCACGACAGGAGGATCATTCGTCAGAAAACTATTCTTTCTTACTTAACTGGCTTATTACTAAGAGATCCTTCCTAAGCTCCAGTTGTTTGTTGTATGCTCAAAGACAGATGCACAGATGAAGGAGATAACACCTTCCCTTGGGGGAAGCCTAGCATCTAACTGAGAGGCATGAGAAAGTAAAAAGAAGCCATCGATCGAGTGATGGAGATGGCCACCAGGAGCCAAGTACCTAGAGAGTGTGAGGAGCCGGTGATAAATCACTGGAAAGAGTCGTGACAGAATGACATTTTGACATTTGGATATTTTGTCAAGACTTTCAGGGGTCCAGTTCAAGACATCTCATTTGAATTTTATTCATGAATGTCTTAGGGCTAGTTAGAAACTAGTCATTTAGAGATGAGTATAATACGCATAGAGATTAACACCTACAACCCAAATTATAGCTAGATGGAAATACTTACATGAATATCCATGTAACTACCATTGAGGACAAACAATTAAATAGAGACCTGAATGTCCTTCTAGATTGTACTAGAGAGTAAAGGATGGTGAAGGGTGAAAAGAAGGGAGGGAGGGATGGAGGGAAGGAGAGAGAGAGAGAGAGAGAGAGAGAGAGAGAGAGACCCTGCTTTCTTTTTACACAATGGTACAGAGGTACTCAAATCACCATCGTCCCTTGTAATAGCTCAATTTTAGTTCATTTTGTGGCTTACTATCTGTGAACTTTGACCTGTACTAATAAATCTGACGAGCAACTTGTGTTACTCTAGTTTAACTGCTTTGTTGGAGGCAGACAAGTCCTTAGCTACCATCGCTTAAAGGGAAATGGGTACAAATAGACACTCATGTCTCTCCCTAGTATTGGAGCCCGACCCCTAGGGTGTATATTGAGGGCCTTGTTGCTTTTCAGTCTAGCTTCTCACATGTATCCGCAAGCAATCTGCAAGACAGTCAGGGTTCCCCAGCACTCAATGTCACCTAACTTGCTAGACTTTCTTTCTGCCTGGTACAAAAGAACAGTTCACAGTGATCTGCCTCTGCGGTTCTCTGAACGTGAGTGTCTCTCTATGTCTATCACCTCTGGGCGTGCTCATCTCTCTCCAGGAGAGGACTCCTACTCAGAGATGTCTCTTCCCTTGTCTGAGATTATGTGGGCATCTCGAGTTATCCAGGACTTTAGTTTCAGGTTCTTTTCTTTCTATTATAGGATCCTACTTCCTTGGTTTTGAGCCACAAAGAATTAAACACACCGGGAATCACTGACTCAAACGTGCCATGTGCCTCTTTGTACGGCTTCATCTGGAGAGTTCTTTATTCCAAAGCGGAGGCTTCTATTGGCCCATTTGCAGTTGCCCTCACAGTTACTACTCTTTACAAGTCTCATTCTGGGGACAAAAAAAATGGTCATATCCAATTTTCCCACTTGGCTTTTGGGGTCCTGAGTGCAAATCCCAGGTTGTTCACTCATGTTAGAAGCCAGACCTACTCTAACTTCTACTCTGAAAGATAGCGGCATGTTTCCAGAAACCAAAGCTACTCTCAAAATCTGAACATTTCCCACCAGCATAATGTTGAAGGCCGTATTAGCCATGGGCTCCTATGAGCTGTGTCCCATCTATGTTCCACACAGCTCTAGGCTCAGTAATGGGATCCGAGGGACCCCAGGGAGGAGCAGACTGCCCCAGTAAAACTACATGTTCTTTTTCAGACATTGGCCTTGTATGCCATATTCATTTTGTAGGAAACAGTTACTAAAACTTCACTTGTAAGATGCCTTCCCGGGATCACTCAACTCCCTGGGCACTTCCCGTCTTTTCTGATTCCTCTATGCTTCTTCTTAGCTTTACACATTAACACTTCATTTCACCGCTTCTTAGGAACTCTACCTCATAGCATGGGAGTTCCTCAAGGGGCAATTTATACAGACTCACTCAGAGAAGACTTGTACAAAGCAGATGTTTCATAAACCCTCAACAAAAGACCATGAGCACTGAGCAACCAAGGTGGTTAAGGCAGCCAGGCTCCGTGTGCACGGCAAGGGCAGATTGGGCCCCTTCTGTCATCTGTATCTGGGTTACATCTCTGTCCATTGGTCAAAAAAGAAGAGGAAAGGAGTTGGCCAGGGCATGTTTCATTGGGAGCTGTTGGACTCATCTTTGCTATTGACCTCCTAAATCATGCACTCTCTGTGGAGGGTCAGAGACTAAACCCAGTGGGGGCACACTTTGTGGATTGGATTTTGTGTGTACCTCATCTATCCCAAGTAGCAGAGAGCCATGTCCTGGAAACAAAAATTGATTTTCCTTTAGCTTCACAGAATCACATCAGACAAAAGCTTTCTAGACATGGAAATTGATCCTGTTGCTGAATCCATCAGCTCCTCTCCAGCCGTAAGGTAGGGACAGAATTCAGCCGGCAGTCATAGCAGAGAACGTCCAGGGCCAAAGCCAGCCAGCACACCTTGAATTGTAGTAAACAAGGAGTCTAGATAGGTATCTTCTCTTTATTGAATCAGTCAACAGAAAACGTTTCGCTCTGGGGCTTATGTGGTCTCACCCCAGCAACAGTGACAGGTGACTTCTGTAGGTTCATCTGGAGGACACACCTGGCCCAAATAGAGGCAGAAGGGCACTGAAGGGGTCATTTGCCTGTTTCAGTGACAGAGGGTTAGACGATTACAAGAAGAGAATGTGCTGCCTTAAAGGAGGAGAATGGGGCTCAAATTAAAGTCTGAACATTGTAACAAAGCAGTTACAGATGCAGCAGCTCCAGCATAAAAAAGGGACCGACCATAGGAGATAGGGAGGGAGGGTGCGATTGTAAAAGGAAGCATAGACATAAAGGCAGAAAGGAGGATACTGGGGAGATGAAGGGGACCAGCAAGAGGTAGCAGAAGAATGGGGGAAGGTAGAGACGGAGGAGAAGGAATGAAGTTCATTGATACATATGAACAGAACAGGGTCATGGTTTCACTGCTGAAGTTAAAATGTAGTTAAAGAAACGTAGTGGGCCCTGCAAGCAGTGACCTGCTGGGTGGGCACACTGGGGTGGAACTCCTGCCCCAATCCTCGGGTTGTGGAGGAGGAGCCCAATGTAGGAGAGGGATGACAGCCTGGCACCCTTTCCCATAGACTCTCGTAGGGCCGGAACAACTGAACTGTGAGCTGTGGTAAAGCTCTGATCGAACAGGGTTTCAAAGTTTGTTCTAAGGCAGATGGGATCACCGAGTTCTAGGAAAATGCCAGGGATGGTGCCCTCTGTCGCCTGACTGACTGCTTTTATTGAGTGTGTGCCTGTGTGTGTGTGTGTGTGTGTGTGATAGCTGCTATAAAGAAAGGTGTGTCTCAGAGCTGAAGCATATGTTAAGAAGGGCCGCCAGCCTCACCACAGTCTAGTCCCAGAAAGGTCCAGGAAAAGAGTTTTTTTTTTGTTACTTTTAAAGTGGTGTAACCTAGTGGTTAAAAAGTAACCTTTTGTGTGACTTCATTTATGCAGTTTTTGAAATGACAAAATTCTAGAAATGGAGACAAACACAGCCAGGAGTTAAGGAAGAGGCAGAGGAGAGAGGGAAGAGATGATGCTGGAGTTTTTCTGTACCTTGACCAGATCAGCATTAATATTTTGCCTGGAACATTGCATTTGTTTCCTCAAGACTTTACTGAAACTGCTGGAAGAACATAGAAAAGCTAATGGCTTAGCAGGGGAAGGCACTTGTAACCAAGCTTAATGATCTGAACACATTCCTGTGAGTTACACACATATCATGGCACAGGTATATCCACGCTCACCCCCACACATGCATGTATACACACACACATATACACACCCACACATTCACACATACACACACACATATACACACACATTCACACATATACACACTCATCCACACACATACACACAATACACACATATGCTTATAAACACACTCACATGTATATACATATTCACACACATAGACACATACACACACTCCATAAAAAGGTTTTTTTTTTCCAAAAAAGTAAGAAATATTCATTAGTCAGAACTCACCAGAGAAATAGAAAGAGAGGAGAGAAGAGACAGAAAGAGAGAGGGTGTTTGTGGTTATTTTCTTCAGGGAATTAGTTCAGCCAACTCTCAGAAGGCTGAGGATCTCAAGACCTTCCTTGGCAGTTCTGTTCACACAAGTTGTAGCTGCAGGCTGCAGGCTCTGAACCTGCAAAGTGGATGGTTGGTTTGAGGCTGCAGACAGGAAGAAGCTGAGGCTTCAGCCTGAAGTCACATGGGAAGGAGAAGCTTCTCAGTGGGTGTTTTGTCTGTTTAGGACTTCAGATGGGGTGAGTCCCACTCATGTGACCCCTTGGGCACCCTGTGGACAAGTCAGATTGACACATAATGCTGACCCTTGCTTGTTCTGATCATCTGCCCCCTTTCTTCTCTAGTTTTAAGGATAGGTTTGTTGAATAGTTCATTTCGCCTGTCTCCAAATGCACAGCAGTCCTCCTGCCTCCATCTCCTGAGTACTATGACTAAAACCACAAGCCACGAGACCAGGAAGTCCTCCTAAGTCTTTAAAACAATGGGTGTTTGTTAGCTTTTAAATCATCTATAGAGACGGTGGTTCCACAGTGAGTTTGGAAACATAGGGTCCTGGTCTATTCTGGGTCTCTTGGGACTACTTCTGGGTTCCTGACTGGGGTACAGTGACAGAAACCATGGTCTCTAAAGAAGTCATTTGGAGAAGACGATCACAAAGCCAGTCCCTTGCCCAAGCTGGGGCAGGTGTGTCCTGACTGACAGAAGTTGCCTCTGGGAACTGGACATGGAGCTGCTGACAAAACAGCTTTTTATGTAGAACAAACATTACTCACACTCCTGCTCTTGACCTTGACTGCACTC
>CACVCL010020955.1:0-71711 GCA_902729485.2 Mus minutoides
TCAGGTCTGATGACAAAGTATCCTCGGATGGGCTGGGGTTGGTTGACCATGGGTTCCTGGATCCTGGTTCTCATTTCTTTGAAATAGAAACTTGGGCCTAGTCTCCCATTGACCTAGTCTCCCGAACTGCCTGTTTGCAGCCTGCCTCTGGCTAACTCAGTCCTCCCACTTTAAACAAATTATACAGGAAGAGAGTCTAAAAGCTTTCAATGTGACTTTTTAAAAGATGGCTGGATGGACTGAGAGAAACTGTAATTTATTACACGTATTTGGATTTAAGTTCCTGTAATCTAGAAAATACACACACACACACACACACACACACACACACACACACACACACACACACCAATAAAAACCAGACACCTAAAAGAACTCAGGATGTGATATGTGATATATTCTTACCATTTTTCTAAAGTTGCTGTCACTGAGAGGTGGAAGCTCAAGCAAGGTGACCCAGGTGCTGTACGGGTAGAAACAAAGACAGACCAATGTGGAGCAAAGGAACAAGGGGTGGGACAGTGGCACTGCATCTCAGTCAGAGGAAAACAAACCTGGACGTTTTAGGCAATAATAGCAGGCATTGGGAGCCAGCAGAGGCTGGCATAGCAGCTCTTCTCTGGCATCTGGTAGTTTATCCCTTGAGTCGCTGTTGGGCTTTTTGTCCTTCCCACGGATATCTCATTAGCTGATTACAATACAAACATCTCAATCTCATTCGATATGGTAAGCGATGCTGGAAATAGTTTGCTCATTAGCTGTCCTTAATGGCACAATGTCATGGCTCTTGGAATGTTTTGTCCTCTCTTTCTTTGTCACAAACTCAAGGGCTAATGTGACCAGGACAGGAGTTTTGGAAGGCATTTTGAGAGACATACATGCTTGAGTCTGCAGTGGGGGTGTCAAATCCCATCTCCAGAGCCAGCTTCTCAGTGAGTTTAAACAATAGAGGCCAATTTGCCAACATAACCCTTGTGCATCAGATCCTCTGCTCCTGCCCCCCACCACTTCTGTTTTAGTGGCTTTTGTTTGGTGCCATAGTACAGATACAATTTTATTGAGGCACACCAGGGATAATTTAGAATCACCAGCAACCATGCAGATCAGAACTGTCTACTTGTTCTTGGCAGGATGTTGGGAGGCCAGAGGGAAGAGGCCACAGATCTCTACTGGACCTGCAGTGTAAAAGAAAAAGATCAACAGACCAGTAGTTTGGCAAAAAAGGCATAAAGGGGACAAGCTTCCAGAGTGAGGAAGATAGAGAGGCAGTGGTAGGTAGATTGTGCAGTAGGAATAAAGGGAAAAGGAAAGTGAGTGGAGAGGCAGAATCTGAGGAAGTCTGAGGAAGTTTAATAGGAAGAGGGCACATCTGCCAGATGGAATCCTGAGAGAGTATAAAGAATTGGATTAGGTATCCTAGGCTCCTGTCTGCAAGCATAACAGAGTATCATTAATAATGTCAGGAATGGTAATGTTTGCCCATGGGGTAGGTTTCAAGTTGGGTCAGTTGTTGGTTTGGCCATTCCTCCAGTCTCTGCTGCATCTTTGTCCCTGCATTTTTTTCAGACTGGACAAAGTTTGGATCAAGAGTTTTGTGGGTGGATTAGTGTCCTTATCCCTCCACTGGGAGGCTTGTCTGGCTAGAAGGCTGCCTTCTCAGGTTCCATGTTTTCACTGTTAGACATCTTGGTTAGGCTACCCAAACTGACTCCTGAGAGTCTCTCCCATCCCAGGTCTCTGGGACTTCCTAGAGATTGTCCCCTACCCCCAGCAGCTGCAGATTTCCATTAATTCTTTTGGTCCTTTGGGCTTTTCTTTTGTCTCTCCTTACTCCTGATTCTGCTCTCCTGTTTCTGTCCCATTCCCTTTCCCACCCAGTTCGCTCCTTCCCCCTACTTCCTATGAGTATTTTGCTTCCCCTAAGTGTGATTCAAGCATCCTTGTTTGGGCCTTCCTTTTTGTTTAATTTCTTTGGGTCTGTGGGGTGTGTCATGGGTATTCTGTACTTTGTGGCTAATATCCACTTACTAGTGAGTACATACCAAGAGAGGCTCTACCCAGCAGCTGACTGAAACATATGTAGATATCCACAGCCAAACACTGGATAGAGGTTGGGGACTCTATGGAAGAGTTATGGGAAGAATTGAAGGCCCTGAAGGGAATGGGAATCCCATAGGAAGAACAACAGAGTCAACTAAAGTGAACCTCTGAGAGCTCTCAGAGACTTTCCACCAAAGAAAAAACATACCTGGGCTGGACATGAACATAGGCCTCCCTGAACAAATGTAGCTTGATCTTTATGTAGGTCCCAAACAACTGGAGAGAAGGGGCTATCCCAAAAGCTGTTGCCTGTATGTGGGATATGTTCTAGCTGGGTTGCCTTGTCTGGCCTCAGTGAGAGAGGAAGCACCTAACCTTGTGGAGACTTGAAGTGCCAGGGTGAGAGAGAGGATACCCAGGGGTTCCCCACCTACTCATAGGAGATGGGGAAGGAGGAAGAATTGTGGGAAGGGGTGGTCAAGAGGAGGCAGTGAACAGGATGTAAAGTGATGTAGTTCTAATATATGTTTCTTGGTCTTTTCCCCTTCCAGCTTTTTTTTTTTTTTTTTTTTTTTTTTTTTTTTTTTTGGTTTTTCGAGACAGGGTTTCTCTGTATAGCCCCGGCTGTCCTGGAACTCACTTTGTAGACCAGGCTGGCCTCGAACTCAAAAATATGCCTACCTCTGCTTTCCTAGTGCTGGGATTAAAGGCGTGCGCCACCACGCCCGGCTCCCTTCCAGCTTTTAATAGTCTTTCTTTGTTCTGCACATTTAGTGTTTTGATTATCATGTACTGAGATGAATTTCTTTTCTGGTCTAGTCTATTTGGTGTTCTATATGCTTTGGTGTTCTATATGTATCTTGATAGACATCTCTTTTTTAGGTTAGAAAAATTTTCATCTATCATTTTATTGTAAATATTTTCTATACCTTTAACCTGGGTTTCTTCTTCCTCCTCTATTTGTAAACTTGGTCTTTTCTTGGTATCTAAGATTTCCTGGATGTTTCGTGTTAGGATTTTTGTTGTTGTTGTTGTTGCTTAGCATTTTCCTTGGCCAAGGTATCCATTTCTTCTATTGTGTCCCAGAATATAAGATATGGAATTTTTTCTTTTTTTTTTTTTTTTTTTTTTTTTTTTTTTTTTTTTTTTTTTTTTTTTTTTTTTTTTTTTTTTTTTTTTTTTTTTTTTTTTTTTTTTTGGTTTTTCGAGATAGGGTTTCTCTGTATAGCCTTGGCTGTCCTGGGACTCACTTTGTAGACCAGGCTGGCCTCGAACTCAGAAATCCACCTGCCTCTGCCTCCCAAGTGCTGGGATTAAAGGCGTGCACCACCACCACCCAGCCCAATCCCTAACACTATTAATGATACTGTTACGCATGTAGACAGGAATGTGTTGCTTTCTGAGAGGCTCCACTTAGCAGATAACTCAGACAGATACAGACACTCACAGCCAATCAGTGGACGGAGCTTGGGGACTCTTATGGAAGAATAGGAGGAAAGATTGTGGGGCCTCTAAAAGGATAGGAATTCCACAGAAAGTCCAATAGAGTCAAGTAACCTGGACCCTTGAGAGCTCTCAGAGATGTAGTCACAAAAAAAGAACATACTTGGGCTGGAACAAGACTCCTCGCATATATGTAGCAGATGTGCAGCTTAGTCTCCATGTGGGTCCCCCAACAATTAGGGTAGAAACTCTCCTTAAAGCTGTGTAGCCTGACTGTGATATTTATTCCCCAATGGGACTGCCTTGTCTGACCTCAGAGGGAGAGTATGTGCCTAATCTGGCAGAGACTTAAAGTGCCAGGGTGAGGGGATGGGGGGTGGGAGAGGACGACTCTGTGATGGGGAGACTAGAGGGGGCAGCATTTGGGATGTAAATAAATAAGTAAAATGGAAAAAGCAGCCAAGAAGAATATTAAAGAGAAAAGAAACAAAACTGTGTTCGACTTGGGAAAAAAAATTAGGTTCAGAAGTCTGAGCTAGACAAATTTGATGGGCAGCCCAAAGGGAAGTGGGGTAAAAGGTAACTTGAGGTCGGAAACATTTGACCGGTTTCAGTTTCACTGGAGAAATTTTTTCCCCCCAAAGGCTGATAGGTTCAAACATGGCAAATTTAGGCAGCAGTTGTGGTTGGAGGCATGTGAGGGCCAGATTTAATTCGACTTCAGCACCCCAGCTCACCCCAGCCCACCCCAGCCCACCCCAAATAAGTCAAAGGCTGTCTTTAAGAGTAGGTAGGCTACAGTCCACAATGTGTGTCTAAAGCAGCTGGGGCTAGTTTATTTCTTGAATTTCAGTTCATTTTAGGAAAGCGGCCAGAAGTCAGGTGCCTTGAGGGTCTCAGGCGTTCCCCAGGGAACTATCAAGAAGAACAAAAGACCTTGGGGTCTGAGGCAGATTGAAGTCCTAGTGACACCCACCTGCAGCACCTTCTTTCTGCTCAGGAATGAGAGCAGCTGGTGTTGTGCGTGGCCCCTGAAATGGCAAGGGTGGCCCTCCTGAGTGCCAGGGGTCCCCCACCTACTCATAGGAGATGAGGAGGGGGAAGGAGGAAGAATTGTGGGAAGAGAAAGAGTTTAACCAAAGCTCATGCTCCCCTCACAGGGCAGCAGGCTGCTAGAAGCCGTGGGCCCAGATGCGATGACCCCATAGTGAGCTTGGACGGATAAGTGTCTCTTAGGAGATGAAAGAAATTTGAGAAATGGAAGATGGAAAAGGGCTCTGGGGAAGGAAGGGGCCCAGTGGGGCTTGGCCTGCCAGGAAGCCCTTTCTGGGTTTTGTCACCAAATGCAAGAAATAAGTTAGCTAAAGAAAATGATAGCGTAGACTCAGTTTAACCTCAAAATGGCAAGAGCAGACTGACTTATCCTCTCAAAGATTGGCATTCCCAAACCCTGTGGCTGGGTATCTCAGGGTATAGGAGAAGGCACAAGGGAGGGTCTGAGAATAAGGTTGTATAGTTGAGAGTGGGGGCAGGCGAGAGGGATGGCTTCACTAGGTACAGAAACTGCTTTTCAAATTTGCAGTAGGAAATGAGTCAAGGTTGCGTGTTTATTTTGCAACCCTGATCTCCAGTGCTTGGACTGTGAGTTGGCTGCTTTCTGTAGCTTTGTGTGTAGCAGGTTTTCCAGCTCTGATTTTGGGATGGTAGATTTTCTTCATCATTTGTAAATTATTGGTCATACTGCTTACGTTGCTAGGGTCCTGGTCAGAAAGTTCTTTCCTGTGCCAGGCAGTTCTAGGATAGCCAAAGAATTCCCAAACAATATAGTACAAAATAAAGATTCAAAAGCAACCAACCAAAAAACAACCAACCAACCAACCAGAAAACAAACAAACAAACAAACAAACTGCTGAAGGTATTACCATCCCAGATTTCAAGTTTACTACAGAACTATAGTAATAAAAACTGTATGGAACTTGCATAAAAAACAGCACACTGACTAGTGAAATAAAAGGTCCACATGTAGCTCCACTCCTACAGCTAAGAGTTCAATACTACACATTGGAGAAAAGACAGTATCATCAAGAAACAGTGTTGGCTAAACTGGATAGCTATGTGTAGAAGGATGAAAACTAGATCCTTGTCTCTTACCCTCCAGAAAACCTCAGTCCAACCAAACCAGGATTCTCAACATGAGACCTGCTACCCTGAACCTGAAAGAAGAAAATGAGGAATTGTGGAACGCGTTTTTCCTCGCCTGCGAGAAAATCACGCTGACACTAGCAAGGAAACGTCTGTGGAATCCTTTATTATAAATTAATCTAAAGGAGGGAGGGAAAGAGAGAGGAAGAGAGAGAGAGAGCAGAGAGAGAGGGAGAGCGAGAGTGAGAGAGAGAAAGAGCAGGAGCCTGAGAGAGAGAGAGAGAGCAGAGAGCGCGAGCCCCCGGAGGGCTCTCCCTTATATTCCCTGAGGTAGCCCTGGGACAGCGTGTTCCCATAGGATTGGCTGCAAAGCCATAAACCCAAATCGCCCCGGGCATGGGCTCTGTGACTCCCGCGCTTTACCTCCAGGACAAAGCACATTCCAAGGATCATATGTGAGAATGCTGGATGCCAGCGCCATTACTTAATGGTGAAATGCTGTCAGTGCTCAGAGTGGCTCTCTATAAGGAATTAACTTCCCATAGTTTATTAAGAAGCAGGAAACTGGATTGGCTATGTAGCTCAGAGGTAGAGTGTTTGCACATCATGCATGAGGTCCTGGGTCTGACTGTCTACCTGGAACCACAAAGAAAAGAAAGGAAAGGGAGAATGAAAGAGGCAAAAGGGAAACTATATTAAAACTGCCTGGATGTTTGTGTATTTTTATATATTCTGAAAGTAATCCGAAGAGGTTTATTTTTCCTCATGAAATACAGAGGAAAAAGGTCAATTTTGGAGCCTAAGAATTTGTGTGAGGTTTATAGGACTCTACAGTACTGGTGCTGTCCTTTCTTTTATATGTCTGAAACTCACGCTCTATTTTAGTTTGCCAAGATCTGACGAGCATCATGCAGCAGATACAGTGCTGGAAGCAGCTAGGCAGCTTTCAGGGGCCTTGCTATTATGATACATTAGTGTGCTTGGGAAATGTACATCAAGAGAGTAAGGGAGTTGGACCAGGCCATGCTTGTTTCCTGAAGTGTTTCTCAGGATTACCTAGTACAGTGGGTAAATTCCAGATTTCTTCCCCTTAAGTAGGCTTTCCTGACCACCATTTTACTACCAGATGAAACACACAAGATTTTGAAGACCACTTTTAGAACAGCCAGAAGCAGAGAAGAAGCTTGTTACAAAAAGAGAAACAAGGATATCCTGGTTTCTACCCACACAGCAGGATCTACCGCACTGGGGTCTAGTGAGAACAGAATTTTCCAGTGAAAGAATTCTAAGGCAGAGTTGAAATTTTAAGTCCTAGCAAACAAAGTTAGAGAAGAGTATGAAAGCATACAGCTTATGTAAGAAAGGAAGAGACAGGTCTGTAGCGCTGTGGCTGGATGCTTGCTACCATGCCCTTCAAAGGCCAGGGCTTGACTTCACACACACACACACACACACACACACACACACACACACACACACACACACACACACCCCACACACACACCCCCCCCCCCCACACTTCTGCAAGTTAAAAAAAATGCAGTAAATAATGAACAAAGCCATCTTAGAAATAGTTTCCTGGCCAAAAAGACACAATTTTCTTTGAGTTATTTGTTTCTTCATACTCCTGAGCCACGCAGAAAGAAAAGTTTATGAAATGCACAAACTTACAAACTTTTTGCCTGCTTTTGGGAAGTCTTCACATTTAGCCAGTGGGCACATTTTAAAAATAGTCCACAGGAAGCTGTTGGTGTCAATTCCAGTTCCTACCAGTTTGGAGAGTAAACCCAGAGCTGTTAGGAGACCAGGGAGTTGTAGACATTATACAAATGGCCGAAGGTTGTCCTTTGCAGACACCACCTGCCAGACAAGGCGTCCATGAGACTTGGAAGACTGAAGTGATTCCTACCAGAGCACAGGGATTACCATCCCAGTGACAAACTCCTCTTCATACTGCTGAGACTGCAGTGCCTCTCACTTTACTAGCCTGCCGGGGTGAGTTTGTCCACCCCTTTCCCTTGGCCCAATCTGTTCCCCTCCCCCACTGTTCGGTGCCATCTTGCCTCAGTGAGGAGCTTTACTCAATAAAGAAAGAAATCTATTCTTCAATTAATATTCACACAAGCAATGGACTCTGGAGCTAGAACTATAAATTGTACTATGTAAATATTTTTTCTTAATTTAAATTTAAAAAAATGTATGCATCTTTATTACTGCATTGTAGTAATTTGACTCTATGTTGACAATGTATAATGATCAATTTTGGTAGTAAACATTCCCCTTCTTCAGCCATTAATCATTCTTCTGCATTGGAAATCCGATTCTCTCCTAATATTTTTAAACATATCAAAGGTTGTTTCAATCAGTGGTTATTTTACCATCCTGAAGAACCAGAAGTCAATCCCCAACTCTATCTTTGGGGTTCTATTGAACTTTTTGATCTCTCTTTATGCTCATGAATGGGAATGGATTCATAAATAAATATTGTTAAAGTTATTATGCTACTTAAAGAAACTGTAGTGTGTGTGTGTGTGTGTGTGTGTGTGTGTGTGTGTGTGTGTGTGTGTTTGTGTGTGTATCTGCGTGTAGTAGTGAATTAATTGACCTGCTTTTTTGGATCCCAGCGGGTTACACATGTATGCTACACCCACCCAAGATCTCTCTGGATGCTCGAATGAAACAATAACACACACACACACACACACACACACACACACACACACACACACACACACATACACACCAGCTAATTTTGATATGCCTTGACTAGCTCAGTGGCCGGGCACTTCTAAACCTCCCCACAACTAGTATACATTTCCCTCCAGTATTCCTGGCTTAACACCTTCTAAGTCTATATTTTATCATTGCTATCCTGTTACCTCATGCCCCCCCCCCCTCATAGGACCACATTCCCTCATTCCCTTTCCACCTACATTGTTGTATGGTTTCTCTCCTGCAGCTCTTAAATCTGATCCCTCTGCCTCCAAGTCATGGCGATTCTACTCTCCTTTCTCTCCATCCCCCTCCGCATTCTCTCCCCCATCATCCCTTGCAGACTTAATCTAAAAGTCCCCCACTTAGTATAAAAGTCCTGCCTCCATCCCCCACCCAGCCATTGGCTATATGGAAATTCTTATTACCAGCTGAAGCCAGCTGGGGGCAGGGACCTTCAGGTCTGGAAGCTGCTTTTTGGAGCCAAATTAAGACAAAGCATTAGAACCAATTTCCAATGTGTGTGTGTGTGTGTGTGTGTGTGTGTGTGTGTGTGTGTGTGTAGTAGTAGTAGTAGTAGTAGTAGTAGTAGGTGTATGCTATATTGTATGTGAATGAGGAGTGTGTATGATGAATGTGGGGGGTACATGTGTTATGTGGGGTGTATGTGTGTGTGAGTGTGTATGGTATGTGTGATAAGATCTGCATGTGTGGTTTATGGTGTGTGTTATTTGTGTGAGGTGTCTGGTGTGTATATGTGATATATATATATATAGTGCATATATATGTGCATATATATATATATGTGTATGTGGTGTTTGTAGGTTTGTAGGTTTTTCATTCCCTCCTATAGTCTGTTCAATATACTTCCAGTTCAATATGTAAGTTCTTGGCTCTTGCTGCTATGCCTGCTACCTGCTGCCTCTGCTCTGCATGACTCTACCTGACACTCTCATGGAATCTAGCCCCCTGGAAGAGTAAGTCCAACAAGTTTTCCTTCTATAAGTTGCTTTGGTCATGGTGTTTTATCACAGCAATAGAAGAGTGACTAATACAGCTATAGAGACATTTTACCTCTATGCATTTTTGTTGGCCTAATCTTCTGTTGTGTCTTTGGAATCAGATGTCAACTATCACCACATCAATGTCAGGAAGTGTAAACTCATAGTTTTCATTTTAATATTTGTATCTCTGGTCCATTTTAAGATAATCTTTGTTTGAATATGTGCCATATTCCATCCATTCTTCCTTCATTGAAGTGAAGCTATTCCATGTTTTTGGGTATTGTGAATAGTGCCACAGTACACATGGACATACACACTTCTCAGAAGTAAGGTAATTTTGGCCTCTTCAGGTCTTTGCACGGGAGTGGTAGAATTGGCCTATAGGATAGCTCTATTTTAGTTTTTTTACGGAGCCTCCACACTTATCCTCAGTGGCTGCAGTTATCTGCATCACTGCCAACAACCTACAGGCTCCTTGTCAACCCCACACATACCTGACAGAAGTTTTGGTTGTTTCCTTGATGATGGAATCTCAGCATAATTTTAACTTGCTCTTTCCTAGTGGGCAAAAATGCTGAACAATTGTGTACTGATTAGCCATTTAAATCTTTTCAGTTGCAAAGGATTCAACTCACTTGTTTTGTTTACTGATTATGTTCGCTCTGTTGGTGCTTAATTCTTGCATTCTTTAGTTTGGATTTATGTGGTGTTTGTAGGTTTGTAGGTTTTTGATTCCCTTCTATAGTCTGTTCAATATACTTCCAGTTCAATATTTAAGTTCTTGGCTCTTGCTGCTATGCCTGGCACCTGCTGCCTCTGCTCTCCATGACTCTACCTGACACTCTCATGGAATCTAGCCCCCTGGAAGAGTAAGTCCAACAAGTTTTTCCTTCTATAAGTTGCCTCTTCCATTGGACAAATATCTGGGAAAAACTTTTTCCCATCTTGTGTAATATTCCTTCACTCTGTTTCTACTCCACAACACCTCCCTCCCACCTCTCTCTTACATATACACATACTTGGGAACCACAATGTATTTGTTGCAATCAGAAGACTATGTTCAGGAATCAGTTTATGGGTTATGTTGATCAGATTAGGCCATCAGGTATTGGGGCAAGTGCTTTTACATGCTGAGTAATGTTGCTAGTATGTATTTGTCAATTCTTGCTACTGTTTACTGAGACTTGGGTTATATTCAGAAAGACATCGTCTATGCCTATATCTTGGAGTGTTTCTCTTGCTTAAAATTTTAGGTCTTACATAAAAATCTTGATCAGGATATAGCTCAGTGTTAAAGTATTCACAATTCACATAACATTAAGGGCTTAATAGATTTTGAGTTAACTTTTATGTAGTATGAGAAACCATGATATAGTCTTTCATACGTAAATATCCACCTTTCTACCATTTGATAAAGAGGTGTTTTTTTTTTTTTTCTCCAACGTATATTTTTGGAGCCCCTTTTAGGGTTAGAGTGCTGAAACTGTATATTTTTATTTATGAGTAATAGTATATGTTATCATCTGAATCCTTTACCTTTTTCCATTTCCCTACTTTTCCCTACATTACTAGACAGCTGTCTTAGGGTTTCTATTGCTGTGAAGAGACACCATGACCAAGTCAACTCTCATAAAGGAAAACATTTAATTGGGGCTGGCTTACAGTTTTAGAGGTTCAGTCCATTATCATCATGACATAAAGCATGACAGCCTGCAGACAGACATGATGCTGGAGGAGCCAAGTGTTCTACATATTGATCTGATGGAAGAGAGTGGCTTCCACAGGCAGCATACAGTAGGGTCTCTTCCACACTGAATGGAGTGCAAGCAAAGAATCTCAAAGCTTACCTGCATAATAATGTACTTCCTCCAACAAGGCCACGCCTCCTAATAGTGGCATTTCCCATGGGCCAAGTGTAGGCATACATTTTTTTGCAACCTACTTTTAATAAGGGCCCACTATCCAGCAGAAGAAGTATTAGGGTATAGGGGAAGTGAACCTGTTCTGCAATAGTTCTTCAGGGCGAGCTCAATCATCTTGGGAAGCAGTACAGTCCCATAGCAAACACCAAATACGATTCAGCAACAGCAGACCAGTCCTCTAGGCAGGCAGACACCAGGCACAAACCAGGAGCTGTAGTCCAAATCCAAAGAAACTGCGAGTCTCTCCAACTGGCCTGAAGCAAGGCTGTGGAAACAGCAAGCTGCTTCAGGGACCTCACTAACAGCTCTTGGGCAAGTTCCTCTCAAAGGCAGCGTTACCACACATTGAGCTCAACAACACTATGTAAACTGAACCGATATCTGATATTAATAAAGAATAGCTACTCAGAACAAACCCAACCCAACCAGTGCTCTGTACTCGTCCCCCACTATCTGTGGGGTCACATTTATGCTCCGTTGTCAAGCATCCTTTCGCGAGTTTGTTATATCGAACCATCCTTTTACCCGTGTCTGCTTCAAGAAAACATTCTTTCACATGTCTACTTTAGCAAGACATCCTTTCACCTGTGTGCCTCAGCAAAACATCATTTGATAAAACTAACTTGCCAAAGAAATTAGATGTTTACACTTCAGCTAAGCAGATTCAAACCACCACAGCAGTCTAGGCTGGCTTTAACTCACAATCTTCCTGGTTCAGTTTCCCATATTTGGGGATTACAGGCATGTGACATCACTTTCTGGTGTGTGTGTGTGTGTGTGTGTGTGTGTGTGTGTGTGTGTATACTTTAAGGTCAGGTGTTCTGATACCCCCAGAGTTGCTCTTTTTGCTCAGAATTACACTGGCTATTTGGGATCTTTGTGTTTTCTTTTCTCTTTTTTCTTTGGCATTTTTTTTATTAGATATTTTCTTCATTTACATTTCAAATGCTATCCCCAAAGGCCACTATTCCCTCCCTACCACCTTGCTTCCCAACCCACCCACTCCCGCTTCCTGGCCCTGGCATTCCCCTGTACTGGGGCATATAATCTTTGCAATACCAAGGGCCTCTCCTCCCATTGATGGCCGACTAGGCCATCGTCTGCTACATATGCAACTAGAGACACAGTTTTGGGGGGTACTGGCTAGTTCATATTGTTGTTCCTCCTATAGGGTTACAGACCCCTTTAGCTCCTTGGGTACTTTCTCTAGCTCCTTCATTAGGGGCCCTGTGTTCCATCCCATAGATGACTGTGAGCATCCACTTCTGTATTTGCCAGGCATTTCAAATGAACTTTAAGATTGTGTTTTCCACCTCATTCAAAACCAGATAGATACAGCACAATCTGATAACTTCCCAGCTGAGCCATTGGATTCTAACTCAGGAGAAAGGAATAACTCAAGTTTTGATAACCCTTGTGGGATTCCAGAAGAAGGCACTTTGTCTGAAGTGGACAGGGAGACTTGTGAGCAGACCAGCTCTGAGAGTGCTACCAGGCATACCAGCGCCAATCCTGAACTCCCATCCCAGACAGAAGCGATAGCACCTTCAGCTCATGAAGACCCATCTGCCAGGGACGCTACTCTCCAGGTCACAGATGACACTGTCATTCGCATTCAGGAGTTCTTCAGGAGGAGAAAAGAAAGAAAACAAATGGAGGAATTGGATACTGTGAACATTAGGAGGCCGCCAGTAAAAGTGGTTTATAAGGGCACTGCAACTCCCGGACATAAAAGAAGCCAATTTCTGGGGCACTAACTTTGTAATGAGTGGTTCTGATTGTGGCCATATCTTCACCGGTCAACTGCCTGAAACCCCATCCATTTGACTGAATTCTAGCCTCATCTGGCATAGATTATGACATAAAAATCTGGTCGCTACTAGAAGAGTCAAGAATTTTTCATCAAAAACTTGCTGATGAAGTTATAACTCGAAATGAACACATGCTGGAAGAGACTAGAAACACCATTACAGTCCCAGCCTCTTTCATGTTGAGGATGTTGGTGTCACTAAATTATATCCAAGCTGACTGTCTGAACAGTGACAGATCAGAAGGTTTAGGTCAGGAGAATGAAAATGAGGATGAAGAAGAAACAACTCCTTGGCAAGCACTTAGATATTCTGAAATTTGTATACAACATTTATTACATGTTTTTCTTTACAGAACTTTAGTGCAACTTAAGGCTATGAGTTTTTTTGTTTGTTTGTTTTTGTTTTTGGAGTTCTTCCCCATTTGGGGGATAACGAGGCACTGGTTTGGAATGAGTATGTGCATGAGTTGGGAGTGTGTAAAACAAGGCAAACAAAATGTTTTTGAAATTTTTTGTCATGTATGGAGTCCAAAATAATTGCAAAGTGCAGTACTTCCCTAACCCTCAGATATGGGAGCTTAGATCAATGTTGAAAAGTCACTTTCATTGTAGTAAAAAGGTTGGTTCAAATACACGTCTACACTTGCAAAAAGAAAAATAAAGATCGAATTTTCCAGTTCTAAGAAGATTATCATTAGAAGCTTGATAGGGACTGCATTGAATATATAGGTTGGTTTTAGTAATATTCACTTTAAAAACATTACCTCTCTCTGCCCATGACCAAAGGAACTTCTAGGGTATCTTCAATTTCTTTCTTTCATGTTTTACAGTTTTCATTGTAGCAGTCTTTTCTTTTTTTTTTTTTATTACTTTTAAAATTTACATTTCAAATGCTATTCCTATACCCTCCTCCCGCCCTAATCCCCCACCTGCCCACTCTCACTTCCTGGCCCTGGCATTCCCCTGTACTGGGGCATATAAAGTTTGTAAGACCAAGGGGCCTCTCTTCCCAGTGATGGCCGACTAGGCCATCTTCGTAGCAGTCTTTTCTACTCAGGTGGGTTTGTTTGTAGGTATATATCCTTTGGAAGGTATTTTAAATGTGACTTGTCCCCCATTCCTTCCTCAGAATGCTTGTTATTGGTTTACAGGATACCTTCTGATTTTGTATGCTTTTTTTTTTTTCCCCCGAGATAGGGTTACTCTGCATAGCCCTGGCTGTCCTGGAACTCACTCTGTAGACCAGGCTGGCCTCGAACTCAGAAATCCGCCTGCCTCTGCTGGGATTAAAGGTGTGCGCCACCACGCCCGGCACAGTATGCTTTTATTTCAGTGAGATTGTCCATCAAATCCCCTGCTGTAGCCTTTCAGGTCTTCTATTTGTAGAGAATAGGGACAATTGGAATTTCCTCCATTTCTTTCTCTTACCTAAATATTCTAGATAATAGTTCAAGTACTACATTGAATAAGAGTGCTGGGAGTCAACACATGTATTCTGTTCCTGATCTCAGAGGAAATGCTTTCAAGTTTTCCCCATTCAGTGTAATGTTGGCTGTGGGTATGTTTCACATTCTCTTTTTTTATATTGTGGTGTGATACTTATGTTCCTAATATGTTCAAGTTATTATTTTTCATTTCAGAAAATCCAGATTTTGTTATACTTTTCTGCGTTTACTGAAGTGATCATTTAATATACCGTGTTACAATTATTGATTTATATATACTGAACCACCTTTGTATTCCTGAGATAAAATAAAGTTGATTGTGATTCAAGATCTGTTTAGCGTGTTGCTGGATTTGATTGCAAGCTGCATATCCACACAGAACATGCCACCAGACTCAATTCAGTGCTCTCCATTTAATGCATGTGGCTTCAGGTCCAGGTGAGACAGGATATAACGAAGCACAGATCTGCAGGCTTTTAAACATTCCAACTGGACCTAAAATTTATAGTTCTTCTTTTGCTGAATTCAGTTCTTTTTTTTTTTTTTCGTTTTGTTTTCCTTTTACTTTTTTTGTGAGCTTGTTAGGTTTTCATAGGTTAGGCTGGACTCTACTATGTATCTGAGGATGAGTCCTCCTGCGCCTACATGCTGAAATTACAAGTGTGCACTAAATGGTCAGTTCATTATTTTCCCAATAAAATACTTCATTAAAACAATTTCCACAAAAGATTTACATATTCCTTATGATCAAAACTGTAATAGGAATTATAATTATTTTCATATTGATAAAGTAGTTGGGAAGTATATTAAGGAAAAGATTATGATAACAATTGAATAATTGATTTGAGAATATTGCAGTGAGCCCAAACATTTTGTATAGTTATTTATTAGTACTAATAGAGCTGTTTAAGGCACATCACGAATCCATACTGAAGGCATTCTAAGACCTCCGTTAGAGATGAGCCAAGACTCTGAGTGATTATGTAGCATTTCAGGACCATAACCAGTGGAACTGTTAATCTCACCCAAGGCATGTTCAGGAAGCATCTCTCATCATACACATAATGAAGTTTGGTCAACATCTCTGCCCTAGAAAGATTCCAAGAGGAAGAACCACGAATCCTGAAACATTCCTGAGGTTAGAATTTGTAATTGTTTCATCTTTAAATTGGATAGTTGAACTTCAAATTGAAGGTCTGTGATACTTTCAAATAATGCTTTTTATATTAAAACCATAAATCAAATCCTTTAGAAGAACAAATGAAAATGAACAATGGGAGCCATTTGTATCAAATATTTATCTTTCATTCCCATGAATCCTTTTTTCTGACACTATCTTTCTCAGTGCCTAAAGGATTCTGGATTTGTTGGTTTATTTTTTTTAATTTCAGTTTATCATTTTATGTAAAGTGTTTGTCTGAATGTATGTCTATGTACCATATATGTTCCTTGTACCCATGGAACTCAGAAGAGAGTGTCCAAGTCCCTGCTATAGGAGTTAAAGACAGTTCTGAGCTGCCATGTGGGTGCTGGAAGTCACAGTTTCTTAGCCTGTGAGCCATCTCTCCAGGACCTATTATTATTGTCTTGATAAAAGTTTTACGTTGGCTAATAGGCCAAGACAACTTAATAGAATTTCTAGTTCCTACATTTTAGTTGGACATTTTTCTTATTCTTACCAAATGGTGACATGGTATTTAAGTTCCCATTTTCTCTACATACAACACAGGCCCCTTTAGGATAGTAGTACTGAGATAGGGAGATGGAGTGGAAAGGTGGAGGGATAAGTGTGCGGGGCATCTGGAGAGAAAAGCCTTACAGCAAGTGTTCTGGCTTACTGCCATGCCTGCACTCTCAATCAGGTTAAGTACAATCAAAAGCATATTGCATGAAAATCAAAGAATGCATGAAGGAGTATGGAGTACTAGAGTGTTTGCTTGGCATGTGTATAGGTCTGTGTTCAATCTCCTGCGTTGCCACATGCCACAATTACCTTAAAAATAGCAACAAAATTGAACACTAATATGCTTTGTGAGATGTTAAGCAAGAGAGAGGCAAGGTCCTTGGTTGTACAGGGTATAACGTCTCCTTGCTCACAGATAATCCAGGGAAACCAGAAATGTTAAAAATTCAAGCTTTTCTCTTCAACAAATGGAGTTTGTATACCTTTCTGCCTGGGAACAGGTTTATTTAATAACTTGGGTGATTGTTGCTATCTGTAGGACCAGGCTTCACCTAATGCTCCAGACTATTATGATTCTCTTAGACCCTTCTTCCCTAGAGAGTTGAACTCTGCCTGGTGTACAGGCAAAAGCAAGATGGCAAAATTATCATCCATTTGTTTGGCCATTGTTTCCTGCAGAATGCACCACTGTATCTAAATCAGCACAATGGGTAGAGTCCTTCATAGTGGGAGAATCCCCGATAAACTGTTTATGTGCTTTTTAAATGACACCATCCATCGGGAGTTTGATAGGTCACCAGGTATTCAGGCTTCTTCAGAGGAACAGAACTGACACATACAACTTACTAACTTAGCTAAGTTTTAAATAGTCACAACATCTGAATCACACTGAGAGGCCTACTCTCCAGTTGAGGCTGGGTGCTCAGCAGGTAGAGTTGTCCCACAGTGGCTGTCTCACACTGGAGGGGCCGAAAATGCTAGAGGTGCTCAATCCATGCAGCATGGGTGCCTCAGTAGTCCCAGTTGATGCTGAGAACTTGGAGGCTGTCTGGAGAGCAACTGGTTCTCAGTCCACGATCAGAGCATGGAAATGTTCAAATTGTAAGGGCTACAGTCAATCTGTAAGCCCCACTTGCCCAAGGGCAGACTGCTGGGACTGTGGTTCTTATCAGGTAGCAAGCCACATGTTTTCACTCCTATAGCAAACAAGTTTGCTTGACCCAACTGCACCAGATGTACTTGATTGGCAGGAGGTATGCAGGCAGGAAGTATGCCAGGATATATGCTTCCCGATTGGACCTCATAGGAAATAGGAAGGCCTTAAGGGTTTGCCTTTTTAAGCCTCTGCAAAATGTGACTCACCATTTTCTGGGATCCTTGAAATGATCCTGGCCAGAGTCCATGATCCTGGCTAATATTTAAATAAAGCTTGCTTTAAATTTGGGTCAAAAATTATAGTACTGGTCTTTCTCTTGTGATTCTCAGGTTTAACAATACACCAGTAAAGTAAGTTATCAGTGGCTGTAATGACTGGATAAATGAACTTGGAGGTCGAGAGGATGACCAACGGAAATAGCAAGCTGAGTAATCCTCCTCCTGCCATGGTTCATGTACTAACTTATTTATATTTCTTCTTTTGAGAACTACCTGTTCGCTTCATTAGCCCATTTTTTTTTGTATTTCTAAATTTTTATTTATTTTTGTATGTGTAAGTATTTTGCCTGCATGTATATATATCTGTGCACTGTGTGTGTACCTGGTGCTCACAGAAGCCGGAAGCCCATTTTAGGTCCCTTGGAACTGGAATTATAGATAGTTTTGAACCATCATGTAAGTACTAGGAATTGAACCCAAATCTTCTGCAAGAGCACCCTGTACTCTTAGCCACTGAACCATCTCTCCAGACACTTGGTCAATTAGTTGTTCGGCAAAGGTTTTATTTTGGGTGCTATCTTATGGTTTTTATTGCTGTGATGAATCACTATGACCAAAAAAACCAAGTTGGGTAGGAAAAGGATTATTCGTCTTACACTTCCATCACTGGATGAAGTCAGGACAAAAACTCAAGCAAGGTTGGAATATGGAGGTGGAACCTGGAGGCAGGAGCTGATGCAAAGGCCATAGAGGAATGTTGCTTACTGGCTTGCTCCTGTTCACTGCTGCTGCGGCTGCTGCTCTTGGTGGTCATCCCATGGTACTGGCATCTCTAAACGTACTTGGGTCCCTTGCTGCAACTGGGCTGCACTTTCACCAATAACATCTCATAGGCTCTTTTCCTGGTGCCAAGTCTTAACTTCTTTGCATGATCCCTTTAGTTTTGGGTCTTCTACCACTGAGGCTGTACCTCCACCAATGGCCTCTCTTGACCTTTCACAGTGCCAAACCTCAGCTGCTCTTTAGGACCCCTTCATGCCTTCAAAACCAGTTTACACCTGTGTGACTCTTAAATATTACCAAGCCTGGCTGCCAGCATGCAGTACAGCATTGGCTGCCTCTGGATATAGCATCTCTGTTCTCAGAAATAATTTCCCAGAAAATTTCACCCCAGTGATGCTCGTCTCATCTTACTCACCACTAATTTCTTAGCTCCAGGTAACCAGCACCAATTGACCCAGTTACATAAAGATTTAACTTCAATAGTTCTGGTATCTTGCTAATCACCGCTGTTTCTTCAGCCCCACCTAACCAGAACCATGGACTCATAAATCAAAATAGCAAAGAGCTGAGATAGAGATTTCTCAAGCCAGGCCTCCATCTTTTGCATTGTTCTCAACATTTGTATCTTCCAAGTTCATACAGAACATACCACCGAGGTCTTGACACTCAATGGTTCTTCTAGCCCAAAGTTCCAAAGTCCTTCCACAATCCTTCCCAAAACATGTTCATGTCTGTCACAGCAATACCCCACTACACTGGGACTAATTTGTCTTAGTTTGTTTCTAGGTCCTCGAGAAATTGGTCTATGTGTTTATTTTTATTCTTTTGCCCCAATCCTATACCGTCTTTGTCACTATGGCTCTGTATTATAGTTAAAGGTCAGGTATTCTGAACCTGCAGTAGTGTTACTTTGACTATCTGTGGTCTTTTATGTTGACATTTGAATTGTAACATTGTTGGTTCTAAGTTTGTAAAGAATATCATTGGGATATCAGTGGATATTCCATTAAACTTATGATGTTATGATGTTATAGGCTGAAAATCAATCCTTAATAAATGAAAAGTTGTCTTTGTATCTTATCAGACCACAGTGTAATTAAGTAAAAAATAACAGCAAGGGGAACCACAGAAACTACATGAAAACTTGAAGACTGAATAATACTGTTTTTTTTTAAATGAACAGTGGACCATTGAATTAATTAAAGAGGAATTAAAAATTAAAATTTCTATAATCCAAAGAAGCCATGTGATATAAAAACAGTGAACGCTTGAAGTCCTCACAATTATCAAAGTAATTAGTTTATTGAAAAGTACATTGTACATTCACTAGGTAGCAAGCTCATAGTGATGCACATTTACAAAATACACAGAGGCAAGAGGTTTTGGAATAAAATTCAAGTAAATTCAAAGTAAAACTCAAATAAAAAATGACATAACCTAAAACATATCATCTTTGCATTTTAAGTGTGTAGTTCAGAGAGGGTGAAACACAGTCACTTTTGTGCATCTCTTCACATTTCTATTATAAAACAAAAGCTACATCTATTAAATGACCTTTTCTACTTTCAGGCACCCCCTCAATGTATTTATTTGACCAAGCTAGGTACATCTAACAAGTGAAATCAAACATTATTAAATCAAAGCATCATCTGTGATTGCTTTATTTCATCAAAATGTTCATAAAATTCAATCCTATGTTCTACTGTGTAATTTAATTTTATTCCTCTTAATGTTNGCTACATCTATTAAATGACCTTTTCTACTTTCAGGCACCCCCTCAATGTATTTATTTGACCAAGCTAGGTACATCTAACAAGTGAAATCAAACATTATTAAATCAAAGCATCATCTGTGATTGCTTTATTTCATCAAAATGTTCATAAAATTCAATCCTATGTTCTACTGTGTAATTTAATTTTATTCCTCTTAATGTTGATAAAAGAAGCAAAATAGCTACACCTTGCAGAAAACATGCATTCGACTTCTTGTTGTTAGAAAAAGCACTAGCCACAGCTGCCTTACTATTCATGTTCCTATCAGGAATCTTGAAAAGCCAAATTACTCTTTGCAAGAAACCATGGAGTTGGCCTGGCTTAGCTGCCTTGAGAGGCATGCATCAAAGGTTTTCCAGGTTAGAGTCATGACCCTTGGGGCACAATGTGTCTTCCAGTTCCTGAGAGACTGATGCACTCCCACAGGCAGTGAACAGCTCAGGCTGCATTGTGTTTCTCTGTATGTTCCCTTAGAAGTCAAGGAAGCAGGAGAGCTGGACAGGACTGTTGGTCTTAGACATTAATCTTGGGTATCTTGTATAGCTTGCAAATTTCATTGTATTCTGGCAGCTCCAACTGTATTGATCCTGGCAATTGCTATTGTATTTTTTTTTCTTATAAAGGTTTAAAAAGAATGATTGCTCTCAATAAAATTGTCACAGCCTCAGTTGAAGCCTGTCCAATTTGAGCCTGGTTTCTTTCCTTTTGGCCATATCAGGCAACTTTGGCCTGGTAAATAAGCCTGGAAGCCTTCAACTCTACATTCTTAACAACGTTGCCTTTTTTACTTATGTATTTACCTATGTATTATTTATTATTGTAGCCATGTCATAGGTTAGATTTGCTATCTCATTGTGATTTGCATTCATATTTACTTATCCATTATTTAAAATTAGTATTCCTCTTGCACTTGTCATTCATTCCCAGGAAATCTCTGAAGAAAGTTCTAGTTGGCAATTTCATGCTTACCCTCTAGAACTACATGGAGCTTTCTTCACCATCGAGCTGTCACATATGGATATCATGGATCAATCATCGATACTGCCCAAGATGGTTCTGGGCCAGGTCATTTATATAAATTAGAGTCTCCATGTACTCAATAAAATCTGCAGATTGCAGATTATTTCTGTTATAGATATTTCCTGTTACTGAATGCATATTTTGGATATAAATAATTTGTTGATTGGAATAATCATTGCATCATGGTTTTGACTTATGAGAGAAGACATTATGATGGAAGGTATCATGTTGATGCAATTACCACTTCATTTCTCTGATGAGATGGCATATAACATTCATATTTCTGTAGGAGTGGCAAAGTCCACTGCCATGTTTCAAGACTTGAAAGAGGTCAGTCTGGTATCACTAATCACACCCCTATCTCTCTCTCTTTCTCTTTCTTTCTTTCTTTCTTTCTTTCTTCCTTTCTTTCTTTCTTTCTTTCTCTCTCTCTCTCTCTCTCTCTCTCTCTCTCTCTCTCTCTCTCTCACACACACACACACACACACACATACACACACACACACACATACACATGTATACTTGAGCATGCACTCATGTATGCCCATGCATGCACATACACAGATACACAATATATGCAAACACACACACAAAATCTAACATGAGCTCTTGCAAGGGGTACAAGAAGTTCCAGAAACAGATACAGTAAGTGCTGTCAAAACTAACTTCTCCTATACAACATTTTTTTAAAGTCAAAGCTTTCATGGAAAATTCCTAGTGAAATTATAACAAAATAAGCATCCTTCTTTAAAGATGGCTGTATGATTTCCTGATACCAATGGAAGAGTGTATTTATATTTAGCTGGATGGTCTGAGAGTTGGGCAAAAACTGAATGGATGATTGATTAGTGATGTAGAGGCAAGGGAATGAAGTTCATTTTTAAAATACCAAGAATAGACAGAGCTAAAGAATTTGCACATTATACAAATTTTAGTCAAAGGTCATCACTGTAGAGGATGGTTTAAATAATTAAACAAAATGATCCCTCTATGGAAATCTGTTAGGCTCAGCTACTGCAGGGGGTTCATAATTAACATGTGAAATCCTAGCTTCAGTTATGTAGCCCATGCACCAGCCAGTCTTGTGTGGGAGCTAGACCACAACATGTCCATGCTGTCCTCACACTTCCAAACCTAGCTCAGGTCATACAGTCTGCATACCAGCCTAGCCTGGTGAATGACCCTGATCTCTACTGTCAACACTAGCCCCATACTCCAAGCTTTGGATACCTTTCCAGGCAGATAAGGGCCCAAATCCCCTTCGACTTTCACCATCTTCACATTCCCAGGTCTATCTCACTAGTGCAGTTTTCACACCAGTGTAGGAAGATCCATCCTGGCTCAGTGATTAATAGCTCTTTCTGCAGAGGACATAGGTTGAATTCCTAGGATCCATGTGGTGCTTACAACTGTCTTTAATACCAGTTCCAGGAGATCCAGTACAGTCTTCTGGCTTCTGTTGCACCAGGGAAACATGCAGTGTATTTACATACATTCAGGAAAAACACCCATACACATAAATAAAGATAAATCTCTATGAAAAGTCAGCACAGAGTACCAGAAGGACTGACATACAAACTTTTCATACTTCATCTCAAATCAAGCTTGGGTAACATCAAAACCAGAATCATATCTGAATTTAACAGAGAGAGGTTAACATTTTATCTCAGACACATGACCAATAATAGAAGACCACACACTTAGGTCACATGTCAAAACCAGAAACCAGATAAAATGCCAACACTTTGTGTCCACTGTAAGACTCGCTAGTCCTATGTCCTCCAAGGAGAATTACCCAGATGAATCTTAGTACACAAAATGTAAAAGAACAATCAGTAACGTGATTAAAAATTCAAGAACTTTAAAGAGGACATGAACAAACATTCCAATGAACTTATGGAGGATAGGAATGAACTTCTAAGTAATGGTCAAGAAAAGGAAATAATGAAGACAATTTAGGGTTTGAAAAGTAAACTCAATAAAGAAATAGCAATACTGAAGAAAAATGAGTGGAAATGTGTGTGGGACTGAGCAATTCACTCAGCCAATTGAAAAGTCTTTCCAGTAGAATGGATCAGATTGAATATAGAATATCAATACTTGAAGTTAAAATAGAAGCAATAGACCGTTCAATCAAGAAATGTATTTAAAAACTTATTAGCACATGAAAAGAGTTTGCAAGAACTACAGACACCATGAAGACAGGGATTGGTGCTATTCAAGAAGTTAGTAACGTGTTGCATCTACCTGAGGCTACTGTGACTGTTAACTAGCTGCTGTCTCAGTAGCTTCTTACACAGTACCATCCTTGAAGCATCTCTGCAGACACCTGTAAGAGATCAAACTGAAAGCATTTTATTCTGTCCTGTAGGGTACAGTATTTTATTATGCATCCTTAAGAATCCCATATTTTTCTAAACATCAATGTCTTCACAAATAGGGTATGTACACCCCCACTCTTTGTGCCCAACAGATCAAATCTATCAGTGAGATAAAACTGGTCTCTGACTTAAGTTCCCCTTCTTTCTATCCCAACTATGATCTGGACACTTTAGAACATATCAGGGACTTTCCTCCATGCATTTGCTTGTGTACTTCATGACCCTCAATAAAGGTAACTTAAGGCAAATAGTCAGGCTTTCTCTCCTCCTCATTTCTTTCTCTTTCCAGGGTCTTCACATACTTGGTTGAACACATTCCAATTTGACTTAATCATGATGTGCCCTGCTTTCTGTCTTCAGACATGGACATACAGTGTTTAATTCCATGTGTCTCTCCATGTGAAAATTTTGCAGCAATGTTGAGTTTAGTCTTAAAAACTCCAGAAGGGAAGATTTTCTTTCCTAATCATAAATAAATATGTACGTTGAATCATCGGCCTCTCCTGTAGGCTGTATCCCATAGTCTGAGTACATGGAGCACTATACAGGACCAGCAATCAGATAGTATGAGATCAGTTCTCCTTGTCCATTTATAGATTTCATTGTTTTAATTTTGAGATTCAACACTTTGGAGGTTTGGATTCTCACCGGGTTCATAGCAGTGGATCTACTGAACTGAACCTGAACTTGCTGCTTGTTGTCTGTAAGTACTCACATCATTTAACCAATAGGTCAATGAGAAGAGCCTACTACAGGGACAGATGGACACTGACTTCCAATGGGAAGCTGAGTTCTTACTACAGAACAGAAACAATGAAGAATATGTTTGGAATTCATGACATTCCTTTGAGTCTTAGAAAACTAATGGGACAATATTTTGTTGGGAGCTGGATTTCTTTTTTTTTTTAATTAGATATTTTCTTTATTTACATTCAAATGCTATCCTGAAAGTTCCCTATACCCTCCCCCCACCCTGCTCCCCTACCTACCCACTCCCATTTCTTGGCCCTGGCATTCCCCTGTACTGGGGCATATAAAGTTTGTAAGACCAAGGGGCCTCTCTTCCCAATGATGGTCTACTAGGCCATCTTCTGCTATGTATGCAGAGCTGGAAGAGAATGAATAAAGTACTTCCT
Organism: Mus minutoides; assembly: GCA_902729485.2. Taxonomy (NCBI): domain Eukaryota; kingdom Metazoa; phylum Chordata; class Mammalia; order Rodentia; family Muridae; genus Mus; species Mus minutoides. Next base: position 24,669 of record CACVCL010020955.1, read on the forward strand.
GTTTGCAGATATTTTGGGTGTCTGGCAGCACACACACCAGTCTTAAATCTTCAGTTTGACAATGGCATTCTGTTCTTAAAGACACAGTTGAACTTTGTAGTTTCTGACTTTTGGGGAATGGGTCCAATAGTACTCTTGAGACAGTAGAAGGACCTGCCAGTTTCTCCTCTTAAGGTATCTGAATTCTGCATGTGAAGTCTCACCACGCTCAAGACCACAGTCCCTGGTTGAGGAGTGTGCTTTTTCAAAGCTCTGAATATCACCTTGTAGGACGATTTTCCCAAAGTCTCTTCTCAGTTCCAATTTCATTCTATGTTTTAACCGTGAGGTAGGAGTTGTTTCCTGAACTTGGTAATTTTGTGACATTTTATTGTTATCATTTTTAAAAGTTTTACCCATTGATTTTAAGAATTAAATATTAGCACTGAAACTTATAGAAGAGAAACTGGGGAAATGCCTCGATGATATGGGCACTGGGGAAAAATTCCTGAACAAAACAGCAATGTCTTGCGCTGTAAGATCAAGAATTGACAAATGGGACCTCATAAAGTTGCAAAGCTTCTGTAAGACAAAAGATATTGTCAACAGGACAAAAGGGCCACCAACGGACTGGGAAAGGATCTTTACCAATCCTAATTCGGATAGGGGACTGATATCCAATATATATAAAGAACTCAAGAAGGTGGACACCAGAAAATCAAATATCCCCATTAAAAAGTGGGGCACAGAGTTAAACAAAGAATTCTCAACTGAGGAATACCGAATGGCTGAGAAGCACNGAAGGGATACTGTTTCCCCTAAAAGAAAAAGCTTGGAGCACTCTTCACATGTCCAAATCCTGCCTTATCTGCTACTGGAGAATTATTTCTGCTATGTGAACTCTGGGCTGAGATATCTTGTTATTTTTTGAACTTTGAAAAAGATTTGGTTTTATTTTTAACTATGAGAGAGAGAGAGAGAGAGAGAGAGAGAGAGAGAGAGAGAGAGAGAGAGAGAGATATGAGATGAGATGAGATGAGATGAGATGAGATAAGATGAGATGAGATGAAATCAGGTGACGGTGGAGGCCAGAGACATAGGATTTTCCCAGAGGTGAAGTTATGAAGTTATAGATTGTTGTGAGTCACTCAGTGTGGTGATGCTACAGGTGGTTGTGAGTCACTCAGTGTGGGTACTGAGACTAAAAGTTCTACCTGCGAGAGCAGTGTGTGCTCTTTATTGCGCACAGATCTCTGTTATGTAAATTAAGATGTTCAAACACTCAACAAAGTAACAAAGCAACCTACAGAATTGAGAACTATCTATACAAGCCTAGAAGAGGAATATATATTATTGATACAGAATATACTCATTATTTTACATGTTGATTATGTAATATTGCTATTAATCTAGTTGGAAACTGGATTAAACTTGTTATTACATGTATGACAACATTTCTTCACTCTCATATTAATACATGTAAACAAGAGTCCTCAAACTCATTTCAATGACAACTTAAAGCACTATCAGTTTTTTAAAAGTGTCAATGTTCACACATACAAACATCACATAAGGAAGGGTTTGTGATCAGGCACTACAGCAGTTAACACTAGTTGGTAGAATGATACCACGGATGGATGAGTATTGACAAGCTGTCAGGTCTTCACTTAAAGGAAAATGTAATTCCTTTCTGTAAAGATCAATTTGTGTCACTTACTAAATGTTATGAAGATTGATAGGGCCTCAGAGATGTAGCTAAGGGTTCCAATCCAGGAGCTCTCATGGTGATTAATTTTGTGTGTCAAGCTACCTAGGCCATGGCACTAGTGGCTTAATCAGATGCAGCTCTAAATGTTGCCATGTAGCATTTTTAAAAGCGTTGAGAAAAGTTGCTTGTTTTATCCTCATAATTTTTACCACAGGGTTGGACTTGGACAGAACAAAGAGGTTTTGGGCAGCAAATTTTCAGAGGTTCACAGAGAAACTCTGCCTGAGCACCCCTGCTGTCCTGTGGTTCAAGGGCCCCAAATCAGTCTGACCCAAATCTCCAGCTTGCTGGGCTGCCCTACTGAAAAGCTAATGCCTTACAAGACACCCGCCTTTCTGTGGGTCGGTGTCCATGTCCGTGTCTGTATCTGTATATCTACTTGTTGGTAATTTTCCTATGAAAACCCTATCATAGATTGGGGAAAAAAAACACTCTATGATAAATAAAAGACACAATTTTTGATATACCAGACTGCAACAATGGACACTAGCATAGATAGATAGATAGATAGATAGATAGATAGATAGATAGATAGATAGATAGATAGATAGAGGTAGTCTGGCATGCTGATTTATCACAAGATAGTAGTTTTTAGAATCCACCTTTACTGTTTTATGGCTTTCAAGAGGCATAACTTCCCATGAATGCATGGTTTCCATTAGGAAATTAAGCTTTGAGGCTTTGCTCCTGTAGTCTATTTGAGATACAATACCATTAAATTTATTTATTCTTTAGTCTCTGTTCTTAATTAGCCTAAGCATCTCAGAAGCTGGGAAAAAGTGCTTGCAGATAATAAATATTTTATTAAAGGCTTAAGTGAATGATTATCATCAAAGTATGTGTGAAGGCAAAAATATCTACACTAAGGCAATTTCTTCTACTCGGTATATATGAGGATGTGACTGCCTTCTGGAAGCAATGTTTGATCAGTTAAATTAGAAACGCTCACTAGGACAGTCAAGAGCCAACACAAGCCAATTAGGGTCCCTGGATAGTCACTTCCATTGGTTAATCAGAAGCCATTCCTGAGATTGGTGGATGCTGAGGTAAGGGCTGCATCTCAATTTCCATTCCCTACAGGTTAGTTGCACTAGTGTGATCCTGGAGACAGTATGTGGCATTGTGACTTTTCCCAACAAGGGAATACATTTTTAATATAGACTACAGAACTCTAAATCCTTTTTAAATAAGGCTGTTACACAAGCACATCCTTTCTGTAGCTAGAGAGATAATTCAGGGGAAAATTAACCTTGGGAAGAGAATACAGATGCAAGAGAGGTTTGGGAAAGATTCTGGCTGCAGTCTGAGCCTGGGAAATTTGTGGTGGCCCAGAAGCAACTGCAAATAAGCAACTCACACCAGCCTGACCTCCACCCCACTAGTAATTTCTGGTAATGAAACTTTGAAAATAATTTCAGTGAAGTAACATTCTTCTGGAATTTCAGATTCCCTAGGTAATGCTGGAACACTAAGGGGAAGAAGTGTTTTAGGAGTAGATATTCATAAACTGTCATGGCAGGGTGAGGTGGAAAAGTAGGAGGTATAGCTGTGTGCTGGAAAGTTTGCTTTTGTACATTTGGGCTAAATTGTGGGAGGGGAAGCCAGTAATTTGTACTTGGTTTATGATTGTGTGTGTGTGTGTGTGTGTGTGTGTGTGTGTGTGTGTGAAATTTACTTTTATTTCTTCCAAACGTTTACTATTGTCCTGAAGTCTTTTATTGATAGATAATCCTGTTCTGATAATCTGACAATTTACTTTCTGTGGCTGGAGGTTAAATGCATGTTTGGGTCTGAGTTTAAATGTTCTGTTCTAGCTGGTTGCTTTATTCTAATAACTTATCTACATATTTAAAACTCCGTTCTCTGAGTTAATCATACACTTCAATGTGTGACCTTTTCTTTCTAGTGACTATTCTTTACTCTTCAGATTCTAATGTCTTTCCTCACTTTCCCTCCACTGACAACTGTTAGGAGTATGCACAGATTTTTCAGGGTAGACAACATCTCTTTCACGTTTAGTTTATTCTTTTTCAATTCTTATGACACCATTTCTCTCTTATTTAAAATGATTTTTGCTGGCTAGCACTATCATAGGGGAACCAATTAGGAAGGATGGTGAAGTTTCCCTTGGTTGGATCCTACAGTTGATATTTAATCAGCAGGTAGATGGCTTGTCACTGTGCTTTCTTGCACAAGCTTCTGAAGTTGAAGTTGCCTTTTCCTGAGAGTTTGGAGCTTTATCAGGGATATGCTGTTGAGTTTCACTGAGCACACGCAATGCTGCCAAGATGAATATATGACGCACCCCCTAACTTTACTAATGTGGTAAATAACAGGAGTCAAATTTTTGATGTTACATTTTCACTGTAATCTTGGGTCACCTGGACTTGTTCATTGTGAGTGAATCGTTTACTTTTTTTGCTTAGTATTTTTATACTTGTATCTTACTTTGAGTGTATTTTATATATTCTATTACTCTTACCTTGCTTTTGGCATGAATTTTATGCAAACCTGATGTAAATTAATTTTGTATCAAGTTAGATGATCTGGTATTGTCTGCCTGTGTTTTACTTTTTACTGTGAATACTTTACTGTCTTAGGGTTTCTACTGCTGTGATAAACTCCATGATTAAGAGCAGATTGGGGAAGAAAGGGCTTGGCTCACACTCTGTGACTGAGGGAGGTTAGGTAGGAACCTGGAGGGCAGAAATGAGTCAGAAGCCATATGGGAACACTGCTCACTGGCTTGCTCACTGGTGCTTGATCAGCTTTCTTTTTTACACACCCAGGACTCCTGCCCAGGGATGGCACCACCCACAGTGAGCTGGCTTTCCCATATCATTACTAAGAAAGCCCTACAGGCAATCTGATGGAGGCATTTTCTCATTTGAGGTTCCCTTTCTAGATAACTTTAACTTGTGGGAAATAGAGAAAAAAAAACCAACCAACCAACCAACCAACCAACCAAATAAATAAACAAAACGGAAGATATTGATATCCTTAATCCTCAGTGTAGTCTCATGTTATAATGTTCTATTGTTTTGATAAAATTTATTTTTCTAAACATTTTTTTTTTTGTTTTGTTTTGTTTTTTCGAGACAGGGTTTCTCTGTGTAGCCCTGGCTGTCCTGGAACTCACTTTGTAGACCAGGCTGGCCTCGAACTCAGAAATCTGCCTGCCTCTGCCTCCCAAGTGCTGGGATTAAAGGCGTGCGCCACCACGCCCGGTTCTAAACATTTTTTTTTAACAGATCTTGCCTGAGTTTATTTGTAAAAACAGAATAGGACACTGGTCATCTGCAAATAGTGTGTGGGTAGGTAGGTAGCAGTCTGTCTGTCTTCACACTGGCAGGAGCCTTTTCTATGGGGCCTTCACAGGGGCCTGGGCACCTTTGGGGGCCTAGTACCTTTGGGAGCCTGGGCTGGAGCTGAAGCCTGTGCCTTAGCTGGAGCTTTGGCCCCTGCCTTGGTTTGAGCCTTAGGCTTCGGTTGGCAGAGCCTCTGACCCTTGGCCACATAGCTTTGAATCTGCTTCCCAAGCTTGGGGTGAGCGATGAAAGCCAGACGCTTGAGTTTGGGGCCTTTTGGCATCTTGGGCTTGATGGTCCAAGGCTTCACAAAGCCTTGATGGCCTCTGCACATGCGTGCACTCACTGCTTTTGCGTTGTTGGCCTGCATCTTCTTCAGGCTTTCTTGTTGTGCTTCTTGGCAAAGAGCATGTTCCTCAGGAACTTGGGTTCAACATATCTTTGCGACATGGGTTTCTTGATGCCATTTCTGTGCCATTTGCGGGACTGGTTGTGTGTGGTGTGGTTCTTGGACTTGGCCATGTCTTCACGGTAACCCGCGGCTCCCGCAGCGCCTGGGACCGGAAGAGAGCTTTTCTAAACATTCTAGATCTTATCTAATATTTTAGATTTATTGGTGACATTTCACAAGGGATTTTATTAAGAAGCAAAATATTATATACTATATATAATTAAAATGCTTTTATTTAGTGGCCTTGTAAAATTATTTTTAAGTAATGACATCAATAAATCTAAAACATTGGATACATTTATTCATCTAATGTATTTTGATTATATCTATCCACTGCTACCTCTATCCAACTTCTTCCTCTGTCCTGACCTCAAATTCCTCCCAACTTGATGTTTTGTTATTAATAATCCATGAGTCCAATTAGTTCTTCCCATATAAGCATGGGTATTGGGCTATGGGAAACCATAGCAAGCCATGTCCCTAAAGAAGAGTGATTCTCTCTTTCTCATTAATTATCAACTGCCAATAGTCTTTCTCCAGGGACTCTACTCTGAACCATGATGGAATGTTGATAGGCTCGATCTCATGGAAATCTTGTGCAGGTAACCGGACCTGCTGTGAGTTGATGTGTGTTACAGCCATGCCAAAGCTTTCTCTTTCTGCCAGTTTTTACATTCTTCCCACCACTTCTTTTCCATGATGTTCCTTAAGCTCTGGATGGGAAAAGTTGATTTAGGAGATTCATCTATAAACTCAAAGTTACTTATACTTAGCACTTTGATCATGGTTCAAAAAAAAAAATAAAAAGAAAAAACAAAGGTTTCTCTGACAAAGGTTGACAGCACAAATCTATAGGTACAAACATAAATGGTTAGAATACAGTGTGATAGAATGACAATTTAGCAGAACAACAGCTGTAGGTTACCCCCAGGGCTTACGGTAATGGGCTTTTTAAAAAATATTGGATATTTTATTTACATTTTAAATGTTATCTTTTTCGCTTTCCCCTCCACAACCCCCTTATCCCATTCTCCCTTCCCCTGCTTCTATGAGGGTGCTCACCCACTTTGACCAGGTGATAGTACCCAGTATTAAATCCTTCCTACGGTTCAGGCCTTGTAGCCACTCAGAGAGGCACTGGTTACTCCCATAACAGTTATGCCACTATTGCATCTGTGGGCATCTCCTGCCAAGCAGTTTGGTATTGTAGTATGCACGGTCTCATGTTGGGCAAGACCAGTGATGTCTTTGCTCTCTCAGGAGCCTGCATAGGACCTTCTAGCATTAAGTAATCTAGCCAGAAGGAAGAGAGTTTCCTGGAGATTCAAGGCTTATTTCTCTATGTTGTAAAAATATTTCTTGAAGGAAAGAAGATTGATGGATAGCCTTTACCAAAATTGAGAGCCTTTCTTGTTTCCTTTAAGCCACAGTGTACATAGCCTAATAAAATGATGTATTACTAATCTGTAATTTAATTCTTTTAAAATTACATTTACCAAAAGTCATATTCAATCCTGAAAAAATTTTGTGTTTCCTTCCTCATGCATTATTTTATCTTATCCTTTTAAATTTTTATTTTGTTTTTATAAATTGAATACCAAGTCATTTTGAACAAGACTACAAAAATCCACTGTGAATAGTATGGGCTAAGTGTATGAGTTCACGTTAAATTAAATTAAACCCCTGGAAATAGAGTGACCTTTAATTCTTTATTTTGTTTTTGTGTTTCACGCTTATTTATGAAACTTTATTATGCTGGTGTTTCAATAGGCTATGCCATCCAAATAAGAAAGCAGTAATAAAGTGCCGGTATTATCTATTTGGACTTTTTTTTTTTTGGTTTTTTCGAGACAGGGTTTCTCTTTTAGCCCTGGCTGTCCTGGAACTCACTTAGTAGACCAGGCTGGCCTCGAACTCAGAAATCCGCTTGCCTCTGCCTCCGGAGTGCTGGGATTAAAGGCGTGCACTACCACGCCCGGCTTATCTATTTGGACTTTATCCACATGGTGTTGAGAAAATAACATATGTGTGCCTTGATTTCCTCTGTGAAGCAAAGAATGAAACAGCATTACCGATTTTTGATAAGCTTTCTTAATGCCATTTAGTAGTTTAACTTTCAACATTTAAACTTATCCATTTATCCTATAAATGTCTTAACATCTAAAAAAACAAAATCATTTTAAGGTTTCTTCCATGTAGTTTGGTGAAATCACTGCGGTATGACTCTATTCCCAGACAAGTTCTTGAAAGCTCCCTTTATTACAGTATTCAATTATATGCCAATTAATCTTCTCCATTTACATTTTAATATAAATAAATGTTTAGAATGATTTTTGATGCCCAGCAAAATAAAGAAGAAAACACAGTTCACACATATTCTACTTGCCTGACTAATTTGTAGTAATCTACTGAACTGTAGTTACAGTTTCTTGTGAAAGCATTCTTAAGAATACTTTAGGTTCTAAAACTACGTTGGGTAAACTAGTTTTTGGACGTGTAGATCAACCACTAATTTATGGGTCTTGTAGCAAGCCATAAGTTCCTAGAGTAAACTGGTTTCTGTTCACACAGACCAGAGATAAATTCATTGCTTATATAACCAGCCCTAAATTCCTATACAATGTGACCCTGACCTAAAGGTCATGAGCACCACCTCACCACTAAACTGCTATCTCTCTACATCTGTAAACAACACTTACTTGCTACAGATGTTCAGTTTCCTTTCTGTCTGCTTTACAATTGAGGGCTTTGCTTAAAACAAAACAAAACAAAACAAAAACCCCTCAAAAACAAATTTGGGATCATGGCTGTTTTCCATACACTTCCTGGAACAGCCTTGCAACTGGTGAATAAAGGCTCCATATAATCTGCCGGGTTTAGCCCTCTCTGTCGATTTACTCTTCAGGTATCTCATAACAATATTGCTGCTAATATGCACATGCAATTGCCATTCAAAGCTATTGCTTACTTTCAATTCATTACTGATGCGCATTTTCACAATATTAGTCTCCTTGCTCCTCACATTTGTTTTTCCTCCCCAATTCAATTTACTTAAAAATATTATTATGTGTTAGGCATTGTGGAAAATTCAGGGCTATTGAGATAGATTATAATCAGTTACAGTCTATTGTGGAAGATTGAAAAACAAGTCAGGAAAAGAGTGGGTTGCATTAAATGAATTCTATGAATTAAAATGCACAATATTATAGGAAGTCAGATGCTTACATGCCCAGTCACATGCCAGGGGCTGGGAACCTGTGGGAAGATCTATTAATATCAAAGCTCACAAGAATTAGCTAGAAAAGGAAGACACTTTGTGCAAATAGGACAGACTATGCAAGAAGAGTGCTGAATTCACACAATTACTGCGGTGAGAATAAAGTGTCCACATCAGGGAAAGAGATGCAGCTAGCGACCTGTGGCAGAGCCACAGCAGAAAGAGACCCATAGATGGTAATAAGTTCCTGTGCTGGATGAGTTCAGTTTTCACTGAGAAATTTTATGTAGAGAAGTAACACTACTGGGGACTTCATTTAAACAAAACAAAACAAAACAAAACAAAACAAAACAAAACAATCCTGTGACCCCAGTGGAAACAGGAGAAAGTTGCTTGTACACATGTGTGAGTGCATATATGCCTGTGTGTATGTGTACAATATATGTGTGTGAGTATGTATGTTTATGTGTGTGTGTGTATGATGGTGTATGTAAAACACAGTTCATCTATAGAGGTCAGAGGATAACAGAGGGAGAGGCAGAGGAAGGAAAACTCTTTAGAATCCCATCTATGTGTTGTGGTTAGTTCAATCATTACAGAGCCTGGCTCAGCTCTCCTAATAGTCTGGGAATGATTCCTGTTAGTAATTTGTTCAGATGCAGAGTTTTTTTTTTTTTTTTTTTTTTTATTGCAACTGTGAACCCAGACCAAGCCAATGAGAATGTAAATTATGGAACTGGTACCGAAATTCCATAGAGGGAGGAGGACGTTATGACTTGAATAATGAATTTCCCCTAGACCTCTCTATTGAAAGCTTGGTCCCTGGCTCAGAGCACTACTTAGAGAAATCTTCGAAACCTCAGTTCATGAGGCTTAGTTTGAGGAAGCAGACCATTGGGAGCTGTATCTTGCCTCTGTTCTTTCTTGTTTACCCACGGTGAGCTATTCCACTCCACAGAGGTTTCCTGCTGTTATGATGGGCCTTGCTTCAAGTTCCCAGCAAAGGAACCAGACAAATATGGCCAAGATTTCCTGTACCCAGACAAACTAATTCTTTTGTCCTTTAAATTGTCCTCAGGTACTTGTCACCATGACAGGAAGAAGCTGATAAGAATGATACAACTTACTAAACACATGAATCTCAAGAAGAATGAAGTTCAAAATGTGGTCTCTGTGCCCCTTCCTAGAATTAAGAACAAATCACACACTGAAGGAGCTACAGAGATCATGTGTGAAGCTGAATCAAAAGGATGGACCAACCAGTGACGACGGCTGCCAGGGATCCCTCCCATAATCAGCCACCAAAATAAACACTATAGCATATGCCAGCAAGATAATGCTGAAAGGGACCTGTTATAGCTGTCTTGTGGGAGGCTATACCAGTGCCTGGTAAACACAGAAGTGGATGCTCACAGTCAGCTATTAGTTGGAACACAGGACTCCCAAGGTAGGAGCTAGAGAAAGTACCCATGGAGCGGAAGAGGTCTTCAACCCTCTAGGTGGAAGAATAACATGAACTAACTAGTTCCCCCTGCGCTCATGTCTCTAGCTGCATATATGGAAGAAGATGGCCTAGTTGGCCATCATTGGGAGGAGAGGCCCCTTGGTCATACAGACTCTATATGCCCCAGAACAGGGGAATGCGGGGGCCATTACGTGGGAGGGGGTGGGTAGGGGAGCAGGGCGGGGACGCGGGAGGGTAAGGGAAAATTTCTGAATAACATGTGAAATGTAAATGAAGAAAATATCTAATAAAGAGAAAAAAAAAGAATGATAAAGATACAAACAGCATTATGGGACTGTTGTTGTCTGTGTGGAATTACTTAAAGGTGTAATGAATGTATATATTTCTTTCATGCAATGCCAAATTGTAAAAAAGGTAAACAGACCTTATGTTAGAGTTTGGATATAAGACCACAAGATGTTGTGACAGGGCAAAACAGTGCTGAGGTTTCCCCGTATTTACTCTTACTGAGGCCAGTTTAGGTTTAACTAGGACTTGATTTTCTCGATGAAGAATATCCTGTAAAACTACCCAACTCTATTATAGAACGCCAAGGTCAAGATGTCCTATCTAACTTATCTTGTTATCTAATTTAACATCCCTTTTGTTAAACTGCTTGTTTCTGCAAAGCCCTGTTCCAGTTGCCAAGGAGGATGCTAGACATAGTTTCTGCCTTCAAAAACTCCAGTGCTCCAGACACCCCACACTTCACTTACCATTCAAATATCTGAGTGTGGCTCTACCTGGCTGAGATAAAAACTTTCAGTTGGATATAAATTGTGTCTGAGTTGTCATCTCTGGTGGCTTCCTGTAACAATGTCTCATCAGGTCAAGAAACTTGCCTTGTAGAGTTAGGTCCCTGGAACCTACCTAAAGGAAAGAAAGACTGACTCCACAAAGTTGTTCTCTAATGCCATAGTACACATCACTCTAACACATACATACATACATACATACATACATACATACATACATACATACACACATGCATGCATACATACACACACTAATGATAATAATAATCTTATTTTAATTTATTCTGCTCTCATACAATACATTTTGACTATAGCCTCCCCTCCCTTCCTCCATTCCTCCCAGTCCCCTTCCACATCTCTTCTCCTGAGATTTACTGCTTCTCCATTTCCCTTCAGAAAATAGCAGGCCTCCCAGTAATATTAAACAAACATGGAATGCAATAAGTCTAAGCACAAACATTTATATCAAGGCGGGACGCGGGAATCCAGTAGGAGGAATAGGGTCCCAAGCACAGGCAAAGGAGCCAGAGAAACCTCTCACTGCTGGGAGTCCCACAAACATTCCAAGCTAAACAACCATCACATGTATGCTTGAGCACTACAGCAGATTTATGCAGGCTCTGTGATTACTGTTTTAGTCTCTGTGACTCCCAATGAGCTGTGCTTTGTTGATTCTGTGGGCTAAGTTCTCCTGGTATCCTTGACACCTCTGTTTCCTACAATCCTTCCCCCGCCCCCTTCTTCTGCAGGGTACCTGAGACCTACCCAATGTTTGACTGAGGGCCTCTGCATCTGCTCCCATCAGCTGCTGGAAGAAGCTGGAAGATGACAACTGGGCTAAGCACTGATCTATGACTATAGCAGAAAGTCGTTAGGTCCAATGTCCCTGCTGTGTTGGGCATGGGCTCCCTTTTTTGGCTTGGGACTCAAGTCAGAACAGTCATTGGTTGGCCAATCCCACAAGCCCTGAGCCACCACTGCCCCCAGCATATCTTGCAGGTAGGACAGATGTGGGTTGGAGTTATTGTGGCTGCACTGGTGTCCCAGTCCCACTACTGGGAGTCTTGTCTGGTTACAGAAGATGGGTGGTTCAGGTTTCATATCCTCTAATACTAGGAATCCTCAAAAGGATCACCCTCATAGGGTCACTAGATTTCCACAAGGCTCCCTAAATGTCCCTCTAGTCTAGTAATCTCTTCCTGTACTTTTTCCTTTGTCCCTCTTACCCCAAGCTGATTTCTCCTGTACCCATCTCCACCCAACCTCAGACCACCAGCAAAATCTATTCTATTTTCTCTTTCTAGGGAGATTCATTCATTACCCCCACAAACCCTCCTTGTTACTGAGCTTTTCTGGGTTTGTAGATTATAGTGTGATTATCCTTTACATCCACTTATCCTCATAATGGTCTTCAGTGGACATGCCATGTTTGTTTTTCTGGGTCTAGGTTGCCTCGCTCAGAATAATTTTTCTAGTTCTATCCATTTGGCTGAAAATTTCATGATGTTGTTTTGTTCTAAAAGCTAAGTAATATTCCAGTGTGTAAATGTACCACATTTTCTTTATCCTTTCTTCAGCTGAGAGTCAACTAGATTGTTACTAGTTTCTGGTTATTACGAATAAAGCCTCTGTGAACATAATTGAGCAAGTGTTTTTGTGGTAGGATGGATTGTTTTTTGGGTAAATGGCCAAGAGTGGTAAATCTGGGTCTTAAAATATATTAATTCCAAAATGTCTGAGAAGCTACCATATTAATTTCCCACAGTGTCTGTTCAAGTTTGCATTCCAACCAGCAAATGGAGGAATGCTCCTCTTGCTCTACATCCTTGAGCTGTCACTTGTGTTTTTGGTCTTAAACATTTTGACAGGTGTAAGATAGCATCTCAAAGTAGTTTTGATTTGCATTTCCCTAATGGCTAAGGGTGTTGAACATTTCTCTCAGTGTTTCTCAGCCATTTGAGATTTCTCTATTGATAATTCTGTTTAGATAGGTACCTTATTTTCAAAACTGGATTATTTGGTTAATTGATGCCTACTTCCTTGAGTTCTTTGTGAATAATAATAATTATAATGATTACTAATTCAAATTTTTTATTGTGTCAAATGAATCCTCAAAGTGTGCTGACAACCTAAGATTTTGTTTCTGGAGCTGGGTAACACAGTGCTTAGCAATCAGCCTGCCGAGCTTTCAGGCACACAGATGCCATTCAAAACTGTTCAGATAGCTTTGTTTTTGAGTGTGTGTCTTGCTGAATCACAGGCACTGAATTTTAAACAGGTTCGGTATCATTTTCTTCAAGGATTAACTCATCCTTCTAGGCCTGAGAAACAAGTCCTGGCCGTCTCCATCTAAACTGTGTAGATCTACTTGTCAGGCAGGAAACTTCAGATTCCAACCAGAGACTCATTCTTCTGAATAATGATGGTGACAAGGGAGAGAAACAAGTGTGCCCCAGACCTTATTATAAGCTAGGGAACAGTGATAGCACTGCACTGGATGACTTCATGGGTAGAAAGAAAGGTGTATTTGGAGGGGGGTGAGGTTAAAGCTGCCATGGCTCTCTCTCAGGAAGCAGAGCAAATAGCAAACTACAGCTTGGTTGAAGGGTGGGAGTAGGGTCTAGGGAGGCAGGGGTGATGCCAGGTTCTGTTTTTGTTTTTAAAGACAGGTGTGGATGTTGTGGAATAAAGCATATAAACCTGGAAGCAGGGAAGTTTAGAGTAGGGGGAAGGGATTACAGGCCAGAAGAGCATGAGGACTTTTATAAAAATTTTGTTTTTATTTTTTAATTTGGTGTTTTCAAAACAGGGTATTTCTATATGACCTGCTGTCCTAATCCTCACTATGTAGACCTCACACTCATAGAGATCCTCCTCCCTCTGCCTCCTGAGTGCTGGGATTACACACTTGAGCTGCTGCAGCCAGACACATGGGGATTTGGATATGCATTGTAAGTACCTGTTAACAGGGAACCAGATGATGTGTGCGTAGGGGGGCGGGGCAGATAAGGGGAGCAGCAGCTCTTCCTGATAGATGGAAACCTGCTCCCTAGGGATGCTTTCTGACAGATGCTGATTTTAGGCTTCTGTTTACCTGGTCAGAGTTCAGCCTGAGTTGAGCTTGTCATTGAGAGATTGTCAGTGGCACTGCCATTTTGAGGACCCAGCTTGGTTTTAAAACTCATCTTGTAGTGGAAGTCTAGGATAACATTCCAGGTCATAGTTTGAACATACCTGTAGACAAGATAGTCTAGTTAATAACCAGTTCCTTTATGTTTCCCTGCATGTACCAATCTGGAGCCTTTTTTTTCCCCTTTCTTTCTAGTGAGACTCAACTTTACATTGATGTGATTGAAGTCTCTCTGTAGCAGTGGGACATAATCCCTTTAGGGGTCACCTAAGACCATTGGAAAATACAGATACTTACAACTCATAATAGTAGCAAACTTACAGTTATGAAATAGCAACAAAAATAATTTTATGATTGAAGGTCACCACAGCATTAGGAACTGTATTAAAGTGTCGCAGCATTCGGGAGGTTGAGAACCACTGATGTAGAGGGTTCCTCTGGACCCTTTACTATAACAGTACACTCCTTCAGGGTAAATGGCATTGTCTGGAAGCCACAGTCAGTTAACTGAGAATGGCTTTTGTTCTTGCAGTAATAGAGCAATAATAATAAAGACGTAATGTCTTTCATTGTCATGTTCTTGTAATCCCTAATAATATATTATTATTATTATGTTTTGAGGATCAGAGTTTTCTTTAGATTCCTTGCTTCTAAATGAAATGATGTGTTTCTAATATCACACACACACAAAAACATTTAAATGTTTCAGAGCTCATAAAAGCCTACCAACCCAAATGATAAAGAGCAAATTGTCATTTGCCTTTTTATTGTATACAAAATGACTCCCAGTGACAATTAACAGTACCCTGGCTTTAGTTTTCTGTAACGTATACAGATAAGTAAAAAATCAGTTCTGTCTGGAAAGAAACTATCCCAAGACTCCAGCGGTCCCAAAGTCACTGCGTAACATTTGTCATTCTATCATATGCTGTCACACAGAACACATACTGTGCACATGATTCAGTTTAGATTAGACAACGGAGCCCAAGATAGGGCTACATCATTATCTTGAAGATGAATGTGTGAATTCAATGAGGTTTAGTTTCTTAAAATCTCCTTGCTGTCCTAGAGCTGGTGATTTATCACAGCAACGGAGGATACTTATTCATTTTTGTTTTGGAGATAATTTTTTTTTATGAGGAACTGTTTATAATGGATATACTTTATGCACTAGGTGTTTATTTCTTATCACAGAAGGTTTCTTTGTTTTTCAGGAAGAAAATAAAAGCAATTAATGGTTTAAGCGACATTCCCACTGTTGTCTTATTCCAGATTCTTAGTGGTGTAAAGGGGGCCTGCTTTACTTGTTTAGAGAACGTACATTTATAAGTGAGTTGCTGGCCCAAAGGAATACAGTAATACAACATCATCTTTTTTTTTTGGATGAATGGATGTTACACAGACACTCCCTCTTCCTGTTAGTCTGGCCTGAGTACCCACACCTAGCTCCCTGAGACCTGGCAAAGGTATCTGTTGCCTTTTGCTTAAGGAGGGTGGACTTCTGGGGTTGCAAGTTCCTGTTCATTGTGAGGATGTGTTGAGTGTTGAGTGGATATGCAGCCATTAACGTGGGACAGATACTTGCTCTCCTGAATTTTCTGATGAAGGAAGCAACTAGCTGAAGGAGAAATGAATCCTTCTGAAATTCCAGTCTGTTTCATAATTCTTACATCTGACTCATGTTTTAAAACATTATTTTATTTATTACATTCCAGCTACTGCCCCCCTCCTGCTCCTCCTTTCCATAGTCCCTCATCCCATTTCTCCTCCCCCTTGACTCCAAGAGGGTGCTCCCTCCTCACAGGCATCCCCCTTTCTCGGAGCCTCAAGTCTCTCAAGGATTAGACACATCTTCTCCTACTGAGGCTAGACCTGGCAGTCCTCTGCTATATATGTGCCAGGGTCTTGGACCAGCCCATGTATGCTCTTGGTTGGTGGCTCATTCTCTGGGAGCTCCCAGGGGTCCTGGTTAGTTGAGACTGTTGGTCTTCCTATGGGGTCACCCTCCCCATCAGCTTCTTCAATCCTTCCCCTAATTCAACCATAGGGGTCCCCTACTGGTCCACCCANCATACAAATCTTTCACTTCCTTCGTAAGAGTCACACCAAGATATTTTATACTGTTAGTGACTATTGTGAAGGGTGATGTTTCCCTGATCTCTTTCTCAGCCAGTACATCTTTTGTATAGAGAAAGGCCATTGATTTGTTTGAGTTGATTCTATATCCAGCTACTGCACTAAAGCTGTTTATCAGGTTTAGGAGTTCTCTCAGAAATTTTGATTGTAGGTTGGTAACCCCATCCCTCTACTTGAGGAGCTTTCTATCTATTGGAAGTGGACTCTTTGAGTTCCCTCTCACCACTGTTGGGCATTTTGGCAAGGTCACCCTATTGAGTCCTGAGAATCTATCACCTCCCACATTTCTGGCACTTTCTAGAGGGTCCCGCCACCTCCTGTGGCTGTATATTTCTATTCATTCTTTTGGTCCTCTGGGCTTCTCTTCTGTCCCACCCCATACCTGATCCTGTTCCACTTTTCCTGTCAGCCTCCCCTCTCCCACCCTCATACCTCCCTCCCTCTGCCTCCTGTGATAATTTTGTTTTTCCTTCTAAGTGGGATTGAAGCAGCTCCACTTAGGCATTCCTGCTTGTTAAACATCTTAAGGTCTGTAGGTTTTAATCTAGGTATCCTTGCTATTTTTGGCTAATATTCACTTATCAGTGAGTATGTACCATGCATATCCTTTTGGGTCTGAGTTAACTCACTCAGGATGATATTTTCTATTTCCATCTATTTGCTTGCAAAATTCATGATGTCCTTGCTTTTAATAGCCAAATTGTATCCCATTGTGTCTCTGTTTAGTTTCTGTTTCAATGTACTGTTCATTGGGTGTTGAAGTCTTCCACTATGTGAGGACCAATGTGTGTTGTGAGATTTAGTAAAGTTTCTTTTATGAATGTGGGTGCCCTTGCATTTGGGGCATAAATGTTCAGAATTGAGATTTCTTCTCAGTGAATTTTTCCTTTGATGAATATGAAGTGTCTTTCTCCATCTTGTTTGATAAAGTTTGATTGAAAGTTTATCTTTATTGAATATCATAATGAATACTCCAGCTTGTTTCTTGGGACCATTTGGTTTGAAAACTTTTTTTCCAGCCTTTTACTACTGAGGCAGTCTTTGTCACTGAAATGTGTTTCTTGTATGCTGAAAAATGGTGATTCATGTTTATGTGTACAGTCTGTTAGCCTGTGACTTTTAATTGGGAAATTGAGACCACTGATGTTGAGAGATATTATGTACCAATGACAGTTCCTTTTACTTTTGTTGCTGGAGGTAGTATTATATGTGTGTGATTCTCTTCTTCTGGAATTGTTGTGAGATGTTTAACTTCTTGTCTTTTCTTGGGTTATCCTCCTTGTGTTTGAGTTTTCTTTCCAGTATCCTCTGTAGGACTGGATTAGTAGAAATATATGTTTAAATTTGGTTTTGTCATATAATATTTTGGTTTCTCCATCTATGGTGATTGATAGTTTTGTTGAGTATAGTAGTCTGGGCTGGCATTTGTGTTTTCTTAGGGGCTGGATGACATCTGACCAGCATCTTCTGGTTTTTAGAGTTTCTGTTGAGAAGTCTGGTGTAATTCTGACAGGTCTGCCTTTGTATGTTACTTGGCCTTTTCCCCTTACAGCTTTTAATATCCTTTCTTTGTTCTGTGAATTTAGTGTTTTGATTATTATGTGACAGGAGGAATTTCTTTTCTGGTCCTATCTATTTGGTGTTTTGTAGGCTTCTTGTAAATTTATGTCCATCCCTTTCTTTAGGTTAGGAAAGTTTTCTTCCATTATTTTGTTGAAGATGTTTTCTCACTCTTTGAGCTGGGAATTTTAACCCTCTCCTATTTCGATTTTTCTTAGGTTTGATCTTTTCATTGTGTCCTGACTTTCCTGGATATTTTGAGTTAGGAGCTTTTTACCTTTATATTTTCTTTGATGGATGTGCCAATATCTTCTATGCCTGAGATTTTTCTCTTCTATCTCTTGTTGGTGATATCATATCTTTCCTAAGTTGTTCTTCTCCAGGGTTGTCTTCATTTGCACTTTCTTTCTTTCTTTCTTTCTTTCTTTCTTTCTTTCTTTCTTTCTTTCTTTCTTTCTTTCTCTCTTTCTCTCTTTCTCTCTTTCTCTCTTTCTCTCTTTCCCCCTCTCTCTTTTACTTATTTTAAACTCCAGATTTTATTCCCCTCCCAGTCTATCTGCCGACTGTTCCACATTCCATACCTCCTCCCTGATTCTTGTTTCTACAAAGATCCCCATTCCCCACCCCCACCTCCACAGACCTCTAAACTCCTTGGGGCCTCCAGTCTCTTAAGGGTTAGGTGTATCTTCTTTGACTAAACCTAGACCTGGCAGTCCTCTGCTATATATGTGTTGGGGGGGGGGTCTCATATCAGCTGGTGTATGCTGCCTGGCTGGTGTTCCAGCATCTGAGAAATCTTAGCTTTCTGTTGTGGGAGAACTAGGTTCTGATGGTGCTGAATTGTGTTAGCTTTTGTTGCCTATCTTTTTATGCTTGCCTTTCTACATCTGGCTATCTCTGGTGTTAACTGGCCTCTGTGTCTCTGACCAGAACAGGCCTCCTTGGAGGCAGGTAGAACTCTGTGACCTGGGTTAGAGCCACCCCCCTGGGATACAGGCAGTGCTATCTCTGGTTATGGGGGACAGGAGTGAGTTCCTTTGTCTCTGGTTAGAGTAGGCCTCTTGTGCCCCTGGTTTGGGCAGACCTCCTGTGTTCCTGGCTAAGGAGTACCTCCTGGGAGAGAGGCAGGGTTTGCATTACAGGGACATGGTCTGTCCCAGTTGTAGATGGAGGTGCAAACTAGAATGAATGTCCATCTGACTCATTTTTAAAGCAGTTCGGGAATGAGAAACTAATGAAAGGATGATAGAGGCCCCTGGACATTTTCATCTTGATTTCACCATCATGATTATTAATTTGCCCATCATGTACAGGTGTGCCTACTATGAGGCAGAGAAGGTATCCAATACTGGATAAAGCAATGTGGAAGAAGATCTTCAAGATTCCTCCCCAGGCAGTTTCAAAAAGCAGTTTAAAAAATATTGGTGGCCTTTATTCTTTTTGGCTGAACCTAATCTCTACAAAACTTTTATGAGTAATCAGCTTTATCTGCACCTTACAGCTCCTGCTCAGAATCCCATGTCTTATGCTGGAGCTCCTGCAATCAGCACTGAAGCCACATGATCCACCAAAAGCTGTGAAGGACCTTCCTGGATTTCATCATGGCTAGTGAGAACAAGCTTTCTCCCAAGATCTACTAGGAGATCTCTTCCCTACATAGGAAGAACGATTGGATACCATGTTGTTAAAAGCTATAATGTCAGCCTTGACAAATGTCACGTACTTTTTCAAATGTAATCCTTAAAGACCCTTATGAGTAATTTCGTAGCTAACTCTTCTACTTTCAGTTTAGGAAATAGACTAGTAAATTTATAAAATGTATCCAAAGTGCTAAAGTACCTTATAACTTGTCTCAAATATTTGCCGTGTTCTCAACTATCAAAAGCAAAAACTTTAATCAAAATACATTCTACAAAATAAAACACAGCCTGTACTATACAGATATTCATGTGTCTTGACTGACTAGATCAGGCCTAGGGGCCTACTTTAATCTTCTTACAGGGACTTCAGAGAAAGTTTAGATATTTGTTTCTTTTGTTTTATTATTGCTTTTGAGGGCTAACAATATAATACAAGAAATAATTATCAAAGTTCATGGATTACAAAACTTCATGAAGCTAAGTTTGCTTCAGGATGTGGTTGGGATTGTTTTTGGTCATTATATTTTATGTATATAACCATCAAAGCAAGAAATAGGATGTAACTCATTCTCATAAGGGCTAAAAGTGGTCCTGGAAAATGTTGTAATACACCCTCCCCTCCTCTTTTTGGATTTTATATAACTCCTTCAAAACATAGCTGATGTTCACTTTACATTCTTGGGAGTTTACATATGTGTATAAGCGATATTTATTAAAACTCATCAGTAAATGAAAGATTTAAGACACAAAAAAGTTATACATGGTGTTGAAGGCCTTTAATATCAACATTTATGAGGGAGGCAGAGGCAGTCAGATCTCTGTGAACTGTGAAGATAACCTGATCTACACAGAGTGTTCCAGGACAGCCAAGATTACATAGAGAAAATCTTTCTCAAAATAAAAACAGACAGCAAACAACTAGACAACAACAAAATAAAAACATCCCTCAAAACCAGACAAAAACAGAGAAACAAAAATTAAAACCACACCATGCCAGACATTAAGCTGTACTACAGAGCAATTGTGATTAAAAACTGCATGGTACTGGTACAGCAACAGACAGATAGATCAATGGAATAGAATGGAAGACCCAGAAATGAATCCACACACCTATGGTCACTTGATCTTTGACAAAGGAGCTAAAACCATCCAGTGGAAAAAGGACAGCATTTTCAACAAATGGTGTTGGCACAACTGGCCGTTATCATGTAGAAGAATGGGAATTGACCCATTCTTATCCCCTTGTACAAAGCTTAAGTCTAAGTGGATCAAAGACCTCCACATAAAACCAGAGACACTGAAATTTATAGAGGAGAAAGTGGGGAAAACACTCAAAGGTGTGGGCACAGGGGAAAGATTCCTAAACAGAACAGCAATGGCCTGTGAGGTCAGATCAAGAATTGACAAATGGGACCTTATGAAATTGCAAAGCTTCTGTAAGGCAAAAGACACAGTCAGCAAGACAAAAAGGCCACCAACAGATTGTGAAAGGATTTTTACCAATCCTAAATCTGATAGGGGACTAATATCCAACATCTACAAAGAGCTAAAGAAGCTGGACTCCAGAAAAACGAATATCCCCATTAAAAAATGGGGTACAGAGCTAAACAAAGAATTCTCAACTGAGGAATTCCGAATGGCTGAGAAACATCTGAGAAAATGTTCAACATCCTTAATCACCAGGGAAATGCAAATCAAAACAACACTGAGATTCCACCACATACCAGTCAGAATGGCTAAGATCAAAAATTCAGGTGACAGCAGATGCTGGCGAGGATGTGGAGAAAGAGGAACACTCCTCCATTGCTGGTGGGATTGCAAGCTTGTACAACCACTCTGGGAGTCGGTATGGCATTTTCTCAGAAAATTGGACATAGTACTACCAAAAGATCCTGCAATACCTCTCCTGGGCATATACCCAGAAGATGTTCCAACTGGTAAAAAGGACACATGTTGGAACATGTTCATAGCAGCCTTATTTATAATAGCCAGAAGTTCGAAAGAACCTAGATGTTCCTCAACAGAGGAATGGATACAGAAAATGTGGTACATTTACACAATGGAGTACTATTCTGCTATTAAAAAAATGAATTTATGGAATTCTTGGGCAAATGGATGAATCTGGAGGACATAATCCTTAGTGAGGTAACCCAATCACAAAAAAAGTCATTGGACATGCGCTCACTGATAAATGGATATTAGCCCAGAAATTAGAATACCCAAGATATGATCTGCAAAACACAAGAACATCAAAAAGGAAGACCAGTGTGTGGATACTTCATTCCTCCTTTGAATAGGAAACAAAATACCCATGAAAGGAGTTACAGAGACAAAGTTTAGAGCTAAGATGAAAGGATGGACCATCCAGAGACTACCCCACTGGGGGATCCATCCCATAATCAGTGACTAAACTCAGACACTATTGCATAGGACAGCAAGTGTTTACTGAAAGGACCCTGATATAGCTGACTCCCACAGAAGTGGATGCTCACAGTCATCCATAAGATGGAGCACGGGGCCCACCATTAGAGAAGCTAGAGATAGAACCCCAGGAGCTGAAGGGGTCTGCAACCCTAGAAGAGGAACAACAATATGAACTAATCAGAACCCCCAGAACTCGTGTCTCTAGCTCCATATATAACAGAAGATGGCCTAGTCAGCCATCATTGGGTGGAGAGGCCCCTTGGTACTGCAAACTTTATATGCCCCAATACAGGGGAACGCCAGGGCCAAGAAGTGGGAGTGGGTGGGCAGGGGAGCAGGGAGGGGGGAGGGGAGGAGATTTTCGGGATACCAGTTGAAATGTAAATTAAGAAAATATCTAATAAAATAAATAAATAAATAAACAAAAATTAAAACCACAGGAACAACACCAACTTTGGGAAAGGACAAGCTTTCAAACTGCATTAGAGAAAGGACATGTACATCATATACATGGCAGGTAGAATAGGCCCTGGAAGAACTGAACACAGGAGACAGCTTAGAACAGCTAACATTTGTAAAAAGAACGTAATCCCACTCTGCAGGTCCAGGCATTACCCAGGCCACTGTGCATGTGAAGTGTGATATAGGTCCACCCTGAGAGTGCATGGGTGTAGAAAACCGAGGGCTGTGGTGGTTGTTGATAGTTGCTTTTATTGGTATGTATGTACATGTGGATCACTGCCTTTGCAAAACTCTCTATGCAGGGCATTGAATTTCATTCAGAAAGTTCCTCAGTTGTCTGACTCAGAGCACTAGCAGAGAGGAAGACAGGACTATGTAGTCCCTGACATCAGGATTCTGCAGGTACCTGTACAGTTGTGTCTCCTTTCATCGACAAGATAGATCAAGTTCTTCACAGTCTGTGTCCAGTAATGAGGTGAGGCCACTCAGAGACTGGTATAAAAGGGAGATAATGACATTCACAGGCTTTCTAATTGTTCCTAGGGTCTAATATTATAACTTCAAGGTTAGAAAATATCTTCACTGCAACTTTCAATGATCATTTTGGAATACAATGTTCCCAAATGAAAATGCCTAGTTGCTGCATAAACTTACAGAGCAAACTAAAGCTTTATATGACAAGTAATTTTGTTTTGAATGAAAGTGGTGTTCTGTGGGTCCATAACCCGCCCCACTGCTGGTCACAGCTGCTTGGGGAGGCAAAACAAGGGTAGTTTGATTGTGATTGTCCCACACTGCTGAGGGGTGGGTGCTGGATTCAGGAAAGCACCTAGACACAGCTCCTGGGGTGGGAAAGTGCAGTCTGCAGTCTGAGATGTAAGAGAGCCAATGCTGGGATTACCTAACCTTCGGGCATCTAGTTACTACTAGATAACCCAACAGAGAAGTAGGGAATGAAGTGTCTGGTGTCCACAGGCCAATTATGAGACCAGAACCAGGCTCTCTCAAACTCCTGGTCATTCAGTTGCCAATGAGTCACAAGTAGTTGAGATCAGAGTCTGAGGCCCACAGAAGGGAGCTCTGGCTTAGCTCAGTGGTGATTGTCCTTAGCTTGGCTATGGTTGTGACTGGAAGCACAGAGAGGCCTTCTGTGGGAGACTCAGGCTGTGGCTTGGTAGTCGAAGACTCCCTTCATGATCCCCACGGTGATTCTTGATGAAAGAGACTCTCAGGGTAGACTCAAGATTAAATACCTTTTGCGGGGAGGAATGTCTGGGGAGGGAAGCTTATTGGCTAAACCCTCAGGGCCTCTTCTCATTAGCATGGAGAACTCTGTCCTGGGCCTATATGACCACAGGTCAAGTTTTCTTATGTGGGAAGTGTGGCGTGAATTCCAGGCCAGGAATTTGGCAGTGAGCAGGAGGTGCATTCTGTCTCAGGTGTGAGTTTCTAGGATCTCAATACATTTTATCCCCCAAGTTTCCTGGCATGGTTTAGTGTTCCATAGAATTCTAGAGGACACAAAGCAAATGCAGAACCTCAAGTAAAGGCAAACTGAGACAGCACGCTCTTGAAACTCTTATTGCCTAAGAGGTCAAAATATCTTCATTAAATGGAGGTCACATTACATATGGCTTTATATGCATGGCTATATTGGCTTCCCTCATCCTGTTTGTGTTTTCAGAGCTCAGTCAGGGATGAGCATTCAACTAGTGGCAAGATTAGAATTGTCATCCCACATGCAGGCAGAAAAGGAAGTGCACAGATTTTGAAGTTTAAAAATCCAATTGACCAGGATGTGATCCTATTTATAGTTGCCTTGTATGGATAGTTGCAAATGACATAAGTGGTCAATACCCAGGAGATCTCCCTGGTCAATATAACCCGCTCAGTCTCATTGGTCCCATTTCCTTTCCTGGAGAAAAAGTATGAGAGATTTCTGAAAGCAGAAAGATGGCAGTAACCACACAGTTTCGGACCTGCAACTGAACCTTGCGAGTGTTTGGCTGAAGGAAGGAAACACTAGGTGGGATCTGAAGAGCTGGATGATGATCATCAATAAGGTCTGGGAGAAGCCATTCCACCATTCTGCACCTCACTGTCTTCCTTTTCAAAAGGGAACTAAGACGAGTAAACTCATCATTTCTAAAACCACTTCAGCTCTGACTACGATTCTAGATTGACCGTGGAACTTAACACAAAAATCCTTGATTCAGCATCCCTCTCTGTTCCTAATAAGTGTGGCTGCAGAGAAGTGATTGGTCTGTGCTCCTGTTGTCAGATAGGGCCCCAGCTGCTCCAGAGCTGGGCTGCCTCCTCCATCACTCCTGCGACTGAGTCTGTGTTGACATGCAATTTGTCTTTTGCATTAGCTCCAGCCGCTTTCATATATAAGAAGGAAATGAATTAATTTTCTTAGAGAAATTTACTTTTATAAAAAGATATATAAAATATTTTCTAATACCATTGGGGTAGGTACATTTAGATGTACACTTAATAAATTAAAAAAAATCCACTTCTTTCCACACTTTATTTTTCATTTCCCTCAAAACTTGGCCTTTCTTTATTGCCATAGCAACCTACAGTCCATGACAACTATGAAGAAAGATAGGAAGAACAAGCATACAGTCTGTACTTATAATTTATAATTTTGAATGAAGCATATCTTGTGTCACAAGCTTGTCCTGAGAATTAAATGTTAATTCTTCCTTACAGGACAACACACCAGTCATGATAGGTTTGATGTCAAATTCTTGCCAAATAAACACAATTCCTTTATATCTGATATTCTTTCATAGAGACAAGGAAAGAAGCACTGAATCTAAATACTTAAGACTGGGTTCTCTGAAAGAAAAGTTTATCGAGCCAATGAAGATTCTAGCAGGAAGTGGAAGGTCTTAGAACGTATTCTTCAGCAAATACCGATGAGTTTTGGAAACATGGTGTAGGTACAAAAGACAGGCCTCTTACTGTAGGGAGCGGCAGTTGCTCCGGAATGGCAGTTGCTCCGGAATGGCAGTTGCTCCAGAATGGCAGTTGCTCAGGAATGGCAGTTACTCAGGAATGGCAGTTGCTCAGGAATGGCAGTTGCTCGGGAAAACCCGGGCTCCCTCTTCAGGCCCTCCTCAGGCAGTAGTCCCTCCTGAAGGGAAAATATGCTAATGAGGCACTGCTTGTAGTACCAATGAAGGGAAAATATGCTAATGGCTGTGGCTTGTGGCACCAATGAACAGGCCACATGCAAATGAGGTGTGGCTTGGTGCACCAATCCGCAACCACTACGACACCCCTCCCCCTTCCCTGGGAGAGTATAAAAGCAGCAACTCTGCTGCTGTTCTGGGTCCTGGGAATCAACTATCAAGGTGCTCCTGAATAAAGCTGACTGAGAAGATCCCAGTGGTGGCGTGTTTTTCTTGCTGGTTGGAGGAGGCAGGGAGGCGCGTCGCATCTTACCTCAAAGGGAGTAAGAGAGAGTTTGAATGACAATGGGCCAGGAAATAAGAAAGTATGTTATCCCAGGATCCATGTTCCCCGAGGCAAGTAGTTTCATGGAGTTGTATAGCAGCAGAATAAAGAAAATTACAAATTAAGGCAATTGAAAAAATACTTTGATGGAAAAATCAGAGACGAGGATTATAGGGAGATAAATGAATCACTCCTATAGTCCTCAGATACTAGCTGGTGACAACCTTAGCTTTTTGGTTGGTAGAAGCTAGTAGTCTGGGAAATTTTAGCTTCCTGAATAGCCAAATGTTATTATCTATTAGTTGCAGGGTATTAGCACTAGCACAGAGGAAAGTAATGGCTATTTGGGGGGCAAAAACTAGCCCAAGATAAGGAAGGTAAGTCTCTGGATTTGCAACTTTCCAATATTTCCACATCATGGCTGTTCTAATCAGTCTGCGCATATAACTTCTTTCCATGAATTCTCAATCATAATGCCTATTAGATCAAGCATGAAGATCATGTTTATAATGAAAACTTGGGGAACAATGGCACAAATTGTTTATGTCAAGCCTATGGTGTTTTATAGATGAGAGGCATGGTGAAGGTATGGAGATAAGGGAGTCTTTAGGGAGTAGCTGTTGCTCTGTGTTGTTTGGGGCTAATGATGCCAGATTTAGGGATGCCTGCAGGCATCAGTCAGGATCTGTGATTTCATATTTCAACAAGCATTCAACAAAGTGAAATTGCCTTTTTAGTCTAGCCCACCAAGTGGATTGTCTTTTAGTGTAGCCCACCGTTGTTAACTAATCAATTCCCTTTCCAACTTGTGACCCTTGCAATAAAATTGAAGCCATTATAGAATTTTTCTTTTATCAAACAAAATCCTAGGAAATCTTAATAATAATAATAAAGAAATAAAAATCATGTAAAAGGAATGAAAAGAACCCGAGTGAGGCAAAAACAAAGATATCTGATGTCATAGAAACTGAACAAGCATTGTTATTGTTCTTTTTTTTCCCTGCTGTGATAAAACATTCTGACCAAGGCAACTTGTAGAAGGAAGGATTAATTTGGAGTTTATGGTTCTAGAAGGACAAGAATCCTTAACCATCATGGTGGTGAGAGGATGGCAGTGGTCAGGTATGGTGCTGGGGCAGTAGCTGACAACTTAGATATTCATTCAAAAACAGGAAGCAGAGAGTTAACTTGATGTGGCACTCTTCTGAAACCTCGGAGCTCTCTCCCAGTGGTATGTTTTTTTCTTCCAGAAAAGGTCAAACTACCTAATCCTCCCCAAATAGCAACCAACTGGGGACTGAGTGTTTAAATGCCAGAAAATATGGGAGATATCTTATTCAAACAACCATAAGCAATATAATCAGAGCAGAGGGCAGCTGTTTTATGGCTATCAATTTATAGGAAAAATTTAGCATTAAGATGTGTTCGGTGTTTACAAGGTCTTGGGACAAAGTGGTCCTAAGTTCTCTTTCCTAATGAATGTATCTAAAATATATCTCATGTTACCAGCCTGTAGCACCACTGAGATATAATAGCATTTTATGGAGTTCTGGTTTGTTGGGAAGACACTTCATAGTGGACAGTATGCTTTTGAAAGGGACTTGGGGACTCCCAGGCCATTCCTTTCTCTCTTCACTACACGGACACATGAGATGTTTAGCTTTCCTTTACTGGATGTTCATTGTCTCTAGACTCTGCCTCACCATAAGACACAAAGCAATGGAGAGATGACTAGGGACTTAAAAAACGCCTCATGGGGCCAAACAAGACTTTTATCTTTACAGTCTGTTGACTCCAGCTTTGTCCCACAGTAACAGAAAGTGCACCAACATGATCTGTCTCATCAGAAGTTAAATAGAAGGAAGAGTGGGATCCAGAGTAGGATTAGGGCAGAACCTGATGGAGGTGAGTTACAACTGTAAAAAGATAAGATGGGTGTTGAATGGTCAATGTCAAAGGACCGATGCTGTCTCTTAAGCAGTCTGGCAATCAGAGGAAAGACACACAACAGTTGCTTAAAGAAAAACTACTACGTAAGGAAAGAGTTTGTTCTGTTTGTACTTCTTCCTCAGAAGGAAGAGATTTGAACATACTTACAGGACATAGAGAAATAAGAAGAGACCAGGGAGAAAGGCCAGGGGAGGTAGTGAATGAGGAGGAAAGATCAGGAGCATGGACCACCGTTACCACTGAACAGAGGGGTCTCCTGAGCCAGAAAGGTGTGAGTTCACTGAGAATTTTTGTCAGTTCCAAGACAGAGGAAAGGAAAACTCAGTGTCCACATGGGAGTGTGACATTTAGCTGCAGAGAAGTGGAAAGCTGGTTAAGAGGTCTAGGTGGGCTGAGAAGGAAACAACGGGCCTCAGGATCAGAAAGAGCTCATTGGAACATCCTAGTAGATATGGTCATCAAATAGCACTAAAATGGGAGAAGCTGGATCTGAAGTAAAACATTGATAGTCACTTATATAATTGTCCATGGTTTTTGTTTATAGTTTTTAAAGAATGGGTTAGAAAGCAGAGGTATATGTAAAGCGTGCATTTCATACATGTTCTTGAAATAGTTTTAACCTAGACATGCTGCACACTTGCAGCTGATATTGAAGTGTGGAAGCCATTCTGCAGCTAGTGAATGATATCAAATGCAGCAAAGTCAGGCTCTAGCAGTGACCACTGAGGTCTGGACTAAAGAGCAGAGTCCATCTTTTAAAGGCTAGGCATGATGAAGGTAAGTGGGCCTCTGACTCTAGAATCAGCAGACCTCTTGTGTGTGAAAACTTTATAGAAAGGCCCCTTTAAGCTTCTAAATCTCTCTAATCTGTTTATTTTATATATTTTAATTTTTTGTTATATTTATTTGTAACTCTGGGGAGTAGTATTTAGGGAAGGGTTAGTAATGTCAAAGGTTTGGAGGAGAGATGCATACAGTAATCAACAGTTTGGTGGTAATGAATTAGTTCAGAGTAATAACAAGAAAGGGAAGCTGGGGGCAGTGGTGCCAGAAGGTGGGGGATGGGAGTTGAGGCGCAGAGGCAGATAACACTGAAACTGGCAACCCATCAGGAAGATGTTACTTTGAAACTCCAAACAGTATAGTGACAGCTTTGGTAAAATGTCTTGTCTGAGTCACACCATGGCAGATGGAATCATGCTGGAGCGTGAAAAGCATGAGTGCATCACAGGGGTGGGCTGAGAGCCCGAGGCAGGAAAGGGTCAGTCTTGAATTAATGGCACTCCCATGACTTCTTTTTTTTTTCCTCTCTCTCATTGTTTTATTTTTATTTTTAAACATATATAAGAAATAAATGTAATAAACCAAATAGATGAACAAAAAATATAAGAATCATATGATCATCTTAATGGAAGCAAAGAAAGAAAAAGAAAAAGTCTCTGATAAGATTCAACATGCCTTCTTAATAAAAGCCCTAGAACAAGTAGGACTGTAGGAAACATATTCCAACATAATAAACGTTATGTATTACAAACACATGGCCAGTATCATCCTAAATGAATAAAAACACTAATAAGCCCCATTAAAGTCAGGAATGGGAGAGGTCTGCCCACTAACCCTACTGCTCATCCATAATGTGATTGAAGCATGAGCTGGAGCAATATGGCAAGAGAAGGGATACAAATGGGAAAATATTATTTTCAGTTGAAGATTATATTATCTTATACCAATATTCCCAAAATTTGACTAGAAAAATTGTAGAAATTATCAATAATTTCAGCAAAGTATTATGATACATAATTGACTTACAAAATTTACCAGTCTATATATGTAACAAGCATGCTGAGAAAGAGATCATGACTCAAGGTACACTCCTCTTCCCAGGTTCTCAAATAAAATAAAATATTTAGAATATACATAACAAAAAAGGTAAAAACCTCTACAATTAAAACTTTAAATGTATAAAGAAAGATTGAGGAACATACTAAAGTTTGAAGATCTCCCAAGCATATAGCTTGGTGGAATTGACACTGTGAGAAAAGACCTTCCTACCAAAACAATTTACTGATTCAATGAAATCACAATCAACATCCTCATCTCATTCTTCACATAAATAGAAAGAAAATCCTCCATTTGATACGGAACAACAAAAGACCTAGAATAGCCAATTAGTCCTAGATAAGTGTTTGTTTCTATGCATTCTGCTCATTTTAAGTGCTAAGTGCATCTAAGATCCCAACTTTTATACATCTGTTTCTATTGATTTGATTTTGTTCAATATTAGAATCGCTACTCCAGCTTGCTTCTTGGGACAATTTGCTTGGAAAATTGTTTTCCAACCTTTTACTCTGAGGTAGTGTCTGTCTTTGTCACTGAGGTGCATTTCCTGTATGCAGCAAAATGCTGGGTCCTGTTTAGGTGTCCAGTCTGTTAGTCTGTATCTTTTTATTGGGAAGTTGAGTCCATTGATGTTAAGAGATATTAAGGAAAATTGATTGTTACTTCCTGTTCTTTTTGTTGTTCGAGGTGGAATTATGTTTGTGTGGCTATCTTCTTTTGGGTTTGTTAAAAGATTACTTTCTTTCTTTTTCTAGGGTGTAGTTTCCCTCCTTGTGCTGGTGGTTTCCATCTATTATCCTTTGAAGGGCTGGATTTATGGAAAGATATTGTGTAAATTTGGTTTTGTCATGGAATATTTTGGTTTCTCCATCTATGGTAATTGAGAGATTTGCTAGGTGTAGTAGCCTGGGCTGGCATTTGTGTTCTCTTAGGGTTTGTATAACATCTGCCCAGGATCTTCTAGCTTTCATAGTCTCTGTTGAGAAGTCTGGTGTAATCCTGATAAGTCTGCCTTTATATGTTACTTGACCTTTTCCCCTTCTTTTAATATTCTATCTTTATTTAGTGCATTTGTTGTTCTGATTATTATGTGTCGGGAGGAATTTCTTTTCTGGTCCAGGCTATTTGGAGTACTGTAGGCTTCTTGTATATTTATGGGAATCTCTTTCCTTAGGTTAAGGAAGTTTTCTTCTATTATTTTGTTAAAGATACCTACTGGCCCTTTAAGTTGGGAATCTTCGCTCTATTCTATACTTATTATCCTTAGGTTTGGTCTTCTCATTGTGTCCTGAATTTCCTGGATGTTTTGGGTTAGGAGCTTTTGCCTTTTGTGTTTTCTTTGACTTTTGTGTCAATTTTTCTATGGTATCTTATGCACCTGAGATTTTCTCTTCTATCTCTTGTGTTATGTTGGTGATGCTTGCATCTATGATTCCTGATCTCTTTCCTAGGTTTTCTAACTTTAGGGTTGTCTCCTTTTGTGATTTCTTTATTGTTTCTATTTCCACTTTTTAGGTCTTGGATGGTTTTGTTCCTTTCCTTTGCCTGTTTGATTATGTTTTCCTGTAATTCTTTAAGGGATTTTTGTGTTTCCTCTTTAAGGGCTTCCAGCTTTTTACCTGTGTTCTCCTGTATTTCTTTAAGGGAGTTATTTATGTCCTTCTTAATGTCTTCTATAATCATCATGAGAAGTGATTTTAGATCTGAATCTTGCTTTTCTTGTATGTTGGAGTATCCAGGATGTGCTATGATGAGAGAATTAGGTTGTGATGATGCCAAGAAACCGTGGTTTCTGTTGCTTATGTTCTTATACTTGCTGCCCCCCACCCCCCAATCTGGTTATCTCTAATGCTACCCGCCCTCACTATATCTGACTGGAGCCTGACCTTTCTATGATCCTGCTTGTGTCAGGAGTCCTCAGAGTCCAGCTGTCTCTGTGATCCTGTGATCCTGTGGTCCTGAGATCCTGTGATCCTGAGATCCTGTGATCCTGTGATCCTGTGGTCCTGAGATCCTGGGCATATTACAGTGCCTGAGTGTAGAGCTTCCCTTGGGTGTTGTGGGACTGGATGCAGAGTTCAGGCCCAAGGTCTGCTCAGGGCTCTGGCCCAGACTGGCAGGAACCAGTGCCACTGGTGGGGTGGAGTTCCTGTGTCCCTGGATCCTCCTGGTACCAGTTACTACTCCCGGTGGTGTTGGGACAGATGTGTCCTCTTCACCTCTGACTCTATGATCCTGGGTGCTTTAGAGTGCCTGGGAGTGGAGCTTCCTCTTGGTGTTGTGGAACTGGCTGTAGAGTTCAGGCCCAAGTTCTGCTCAGTGCCAGTCCCGTGATTTCTGTAGTAATTCTTTGAAGCAGTGATACTCTGAGTAACCTCAGGACTCAATTTTCTTTCTTAAAGACAGAGTTTCAGGTAGTCTTAGCAAGACTTCTGGAATTTACTATGTAGTTTAAGCTGTTCTTTCAGCCCTGGACCTTCTGCCTCTATCTCCCAAGTTCTAGGATTATAAGTTCTCTACTGTACCTGACTTGGTCCCATGTCTTTTTCTCTTTCTCTTTCTCTTTCTCTTTCTCTTTCTCTTTCTCTTTCTCTTTCTCTTTCTCTTTCTCTTTCTCTTTCTCTTTCTCTTTCTCTTTCTCTTTCTCTTTCTCTTTCTCTTTCTCTCTCTCTCTCTCTCTCCCTCTCTCTCTTTCTCTCTTTCTTTCTTTCTTTCTTTCTTTCTTTCTTTCTTTCTTTCTTTCTTTCTTTCTTTCTTTCTTTCTTTCTTTCTTTCTTTGATTTTTTTGATACAGGGTTTCTCTGTGTAGCCCTGGCTGTCCTGGAACTCACTCTGTAGACCAGGCTGGCCCCAAACTCAGAAATCTGCCTGCCTCTGCCTCCCGAGTGCTGGGATTAAAGGATTGTGCCACCAATGCCTGGCTTTGGTCCCATTTCTTAAAAGTCTTATATATATATACATATATATATATATATATATATATATTTTTTTTTATTAGATATTTTCTTTATTTACATTTCAAATGCTATGCCGAAAGTTCCTTATACCCTCCCCTCACCCTGCTCCCCTACCCACCCACTCCTACTTCTTGGTCCTGGTGTTCCCCTGTACTGGGGCATATAAAGTTTGCAAGATCAAGGGGCCTCTCTTCCCAATGATGGCTGACTAGGCCATCTTCTGCTACATATACAGCTAGAGACACGAGCTCTGGGGGTTCTGGTTAGTTCATATTGTTGTTCCACCTAAAGGGTTGCAGACCCCTTCAGCTCCTTGGGTACTTTCTCTAGCTCCTCCCTTGGAAACCCTGTGTTCCATCTAATAGCTGACTGTGAGCATCCACTTCTGTGTTTGCCAGGCACTGGCATTGCCTCTCTTGAGATAGCTATATCAGGGTCCTTTCAGCAAAATCTTACTGTCATATGCAATCATGTCTGGGTTTGGTGGCTGATTATGTGATAGATCCCTGGGTGAGTAGCTAAGACAAAAGGATGGACCATTCTTTTTTTTTTTTTTTTTTTTTTTGTTTTTTGAGACAGGGTTTTTCTGTATAGCCCTGGCTGTCCTGGAACTTACTTTGTAGACCAGGCTGGCCTCGAACTCAGAAATCCGCCTGCCTCTGCCTCCCAAGTGCTGGGATTAAAGGCGTGTGCCACCACCACCGGGCTTAGGATGGACCATTCTTACAAGTCTTAAAATGGCCCCAGTCACTGAGCCACCCAGAACTCAGATGCCTCCTCCTTGAGGTCTCTTGCTTCCCTATGCTCTGTTTCCCCAGTTTCCTGCCCGCCTTCTCCTGCAGCCTTCTGCAGGCCA
The DNA here is from genome assembly GCA_902729485.2 of Mus minutoides. NCBI lineage: Eukaryota > Metazoa > Chordata > Mammalia > Rodentia > Muridae > Mus > Mus minutoides. The sequence goes on from CACVCL010020955.1 coordinate 58,070, forward strand.
TTTCCACCGAGGCAAAGGAATCATATGTCTGCCCTCCAGAACTTCCACTCTTTCCTTTGTTGATGCAAGTAAAGGTGATGACCTGCTTCCTGCTGGCACTGAGGATTATATCCGTATAAGAATTCAACAGAGAAACAGCAGGAAGACCCTCACAACTGTCCAAGGGATCACTGATGATTACAATAAAAAGAAACTAGAGAAGGCATTTAAGAGAAAATTTGCCTGCAATGGTACTGTAGTTGAGCATCCAGACTATGGAGAAGTAATTCAGCTACATGGTGACTATCGCAAGAACATATGCCAGTTCCTGATAGCGTTTGGGCTGGCTAAGGACGAGCAGCTGAAGGTTCATGGGTTTTAAGAGCTTGTGGCTCTCTGAAGCTTAAGTGAGGATTTCCTTGCAACGAGTAGAATTTCCCTTCTGTCCCTTGTCACAAGTTTAAAAACCTCACAGCTTGTATAATGTAATATCTTGTGGTCCACTTTTAACTTGGACTCGTGTAACTCCTTCATGCAACAAACTGAAAAGAGCACCCCCACCACCTCAAAAAGTCTTAAAACCTTTAATACCAGTGTTGAGGACCAAACCTCCAGCACACGAGCTCTTGGAGTGAAAACCATAGTCTGACTAAGGGGAATAGCCTTAAAGTGTTTACATCCTCCAAACTAGAACATGTGATGTCTAAAGATGAAAAGCATTTGGGTAAATGTTCAGATGTATCTTACAAAAATTTGTGAAATAAAAGAATATCCACTTTACTATGTTTTGAAAAATAACATCTGTAACAAACATCTGCTTATTATTACTTTAACTCTACCATGATCTGTGGTTTATGTTCCTTTTGTGATTTATAATACATATATATGACAAAGATACATACATGTAACACATATATACACATATATAGGACATATATGCACACACATATAATATAAAAATATATATACACCACACACACACACACACACACACACACACACATATATATATATATATATATATATATATATATATATATATATATATATACACATTCAACATACATACACATATGCAACACATATGCACACAACATATATAAACACAACACGTATACAAATCATATATACATAACACATATACACATTATATATATGTATATATACACACATGCATATATACACACAGCCTATATACACAACACATACAAACACATACAACACATATACACACATACACAAATTAAAATATATATTTGAAATGAAATTATGTGGGTAGATTCAGGTGATTCCAGGACTGTGAGTCCAATAGAGTTTCCTGAAGACAGTGAAGAGAGCTTGACAGGAAGTGCCAGCAAAAGAGAGAGAGAGAGAGAGAGAGAGAGAGAGAGAGAGAGAGAGAGCAAACATGCCAGAAGTCACAGGCTTTTGTGGCTTTATTCTGGGAGTGATGTCCCATCTCTATTGTTTATAAAAGAAAACCACTAGGTCCTGCCCACCCTCAAATGCAGGGCATCACTTACAACAGGACACACAAAAATATATGAAATTTCACAGAATAGTTTTATGAAAAAATTTCCAAAATTAAAAGAATTTAAAAATAAATCATATATCATTGAGGCTTTTTTGTTTAGTGAAACCATGATGAAAAGCACAATATAAACTGCCACACCCACTCTGGTGTCCCATAAACAGACATGTTTCAGATTTGTCCTTGAAATAGTTGGTGAAGGGTTCTGTGTGCTTTCCTTCAGTATCGTTTTATTATTGGTGTCTCCAAGGAATGATTTGACAAATAGCTAAGTTAGATTGAACTCTGCTTCCTGGCCTTTCACCAATGTCCCGATGTCGTAGGCAGTCATTGTGCCGACCCTGGGCTTGGAATTTCTTAAGAATGTTACTCATTCAGACAAAATGCCTCCAGTGCTGATAGTAAGAAATGAGGCATTGCAGTTTGCCGCATCGGAGTTAGAAATCTCAGGGCTATTTCAACAAAATATACTTTGACTCCTTACCAACCTGAGTACCTGGACTGATTCTCCCGCGGGTTGAGGGATCGACTGAGTCTAGTCTGTGGCAATAAACATCACTCATCACTCCTGAGAAGGAAAAAGGATAATGCCATGGAAAAGGTAAAAGGCATCACACCTTCATGAAGACTTCACAGCAACTGAATTTCTCAGGCTTCCTCTCTACCACATAGGAGGCACAAGTTTTATCCTTCATTACTCTTGTGCTCTTATGCCTCTGCTAGGTATTTCACAATGACTGGCTATTTATTTTACTGTGTTTTTTTTTGGTGTGTGTGTGTGATGTGTATGTATGTGACATGTGTGGGATATTGTGTGTATGTGTGTAATCTACATGTGGGATGTGTGTGATATGTGTATATAGTATATGTGTATAACGTGTGTTGTAGATATATGTATGATATATTTATGTATGTTGCTTTTATGATGCATGTGTCTGTGCTATATGTTGTACATGCTGTGTATGTAGCATACATGTGTGATATATATGTAATATATATAAAATATAAGTGTGTGTGATGAAGGTATATGGTGTGTGTTATATGTGTGTGGTGTTTTTGTATGTGATTTCTGTGTGTTGTTTATGTGTATATATGTGTAGTATTTTTGTATATGGCATATTTGTGTCATATGCATGTGCATATGAATGTGGTGAATGTATATATAGACTATGTACATGTGTGGGTTGTGGAAGTCTCTTAAAGTTTGGGCCACTGAGTTCTGGCCTGGTATTCATTTACTCAGGCTTCTAACATAGGCCTATGATGCTAAGATAGTGGGTGGCAATATGAATCACAGGAACAGCCAGACAACAAGTAGTTAGGTTTGAACATGGAGTCTTAGGCTCTAGTATAATATCAAATATGGGTATATAGTGCACAGTAAAATTGAATGCTCCTTTCCTGCTCTTTCTGCCACTTAAATGCCACTTCTGTAACTGACTGCGTACAACTGTATAATGCCAGGCATGAACATGTAGAACTTCCTCTTTACCATCTTCAGTGTATGTTTTGTATAGATTGTTATATCTGTTATATATTGTTAGCTCTTATGAAGTAAATTTGTTTATAAATTGTTCATATTGACGATTTGTGAGAATTTGTCCATTCTTGACATATCTTGTTTGATTACATTTCATGCTGCACTCTATTGCAAGATTTAAGAAAGTTTATAAGGATATAGAATGATATAGGGAAAAAACGAAGAAAGGAAATGGGGAGGAGGTCTGAAGAAAAATCAGGTGATGCTGTAGGTAAGTGGAATTTGCAAGACTCACTGTAATTTATTGACAGACAGCGCTGCTCAGTAGGTGGGACGTATGTAGGGACTTGGCAGGCTTTTGTGTTATGCTTTGCTTTGTTCTGGGAAGTCAATATGAGGACAGCTATGCAAGCCATGCCACTCATGATCTATAAAGTAACAATGATAATTGCTATTATTGTGCAGAAGAAGTATAGTTCTTAAGTGCAGAGGCAATGGATTGGTTCCTTAATCGTCAAGAGGCTGTCTCTGTATTGATCCATCTACTAAATTAAATGGTAATGCCAGTTCCTTGAAAGAGTTACATTATCTTTTCAAACTTTATTGCTATGTTTTGTTGATTTTATATGTCACATACTCCGTGAATCTTTAACCTAAAGTAAGTTTGGGTACATAGTCAACCTTCTTATCACACATATGAAGAAACTTATATAGATGGAAACATGTACAATATCACACAATGAATTGTCACTACACTGTCAATGTCATCAACCAAATATAAAGTTGAGATATTTTCAATGGAGATAGTGAATTGATGAGGTCAATACTTACAGTCTTAAAGGAAAACCAATGATGAATATCCCACTTCTCTTTCTGTTGCTGTGATAAGCACTGTGATCAAAAGCAGGTTGGTGAAGAAAAATACTATTTGGCCTATAAGTTAGCTTAACGCTAAGAGTGGGTTAATATTGCTCCAAGAGTCTATAATGGGTGGAAGCCAGGTCAGAAACTCAAGGTAGGAACCTGGAGACAGGATCTGAAGCAGATACAATGGAGGAAAGTTGCTTATTGGCTTGCTCTTCATGGTTTGTTCAGCTTACATTTTTACATAATCCAAGACCACTTGCCCAGGGGTAGTACTGCCCACAGTAAAGTGGTCCCTCCAACATCAATCATTAATCAAGAAAATGCCTATAGACTTGCCCATAGAATAATCTGATGGAAGTATTTTCTTAAATGAGATTCTCTTTTCCTACATAATTCAAGCTTGTGTCACATTGGCAAAATCTAATTAGCATGAAGATTTTATTACTTTTTAATCTAAGGAAGAGGTGGTTAGATAAAGATTCAATAAACAGGTTGATATTGTATATAGGATTTGAGGGAGGGTTCGTTTAGGGACAAAACTTTCTGACTCAGAGTGGATTCATGTCAGTCCAGGGTAAAGTTGAAATAATTATACAAAGAAGTGAGCTGACAGTGTACTGCCACCATCTTTTGAGGCACGTTCCACGGAACCAGATGGCTGCAGAGCATTACGCTTTGAAAGAGTGACGTGTCATTGATTTGGCTTTCAGAAGCCAGTTCCCTGGAGCAAGTTGTCACTGACCGATTAGGAAAGTTAAACCAGCTCTCCTGGTCTTTCATTATTATGGGTACAAAATCATTGTTTCACAGGAGTATGGGATTTTATTTTTAAAATAAATTTCCAGAAAGAAATACTTCAGGTTGGGGAATAAGTAATTATGTAGAAATTTTATTTATACCGCGCAGGGAAAAATATAGAGAATCAGAAGGAGGCTTAAGAAGAAAGAAGAAATGATATGTCCATATAAGAGAGAGATCATTTCCCCCTCTGCATAAGCAAGAGCTACAAATGAAACATTTTTTTTTTTAGTTGTACACTGGAGATTCACAATTTCTCCATAAATGAGCCTTTTGGCTCTTGACATTGGGTTCATATTTCTCCTCTGAACTCTTACTGTACTTCTTTTAGAAGTATATTTGACTTTTCCTCGTCATTTAACAGAAAGATTGTAGGTCACAACAGTGCCTGATGAATTAAACTACAGTCCTTGGCAGAAGAAACACAGATACATCTCTCTGTTCTGTACTTTTCTTCTTTCTTAAACCTACTTAATGTATTCTGTAGCATATATTAAATGCATCATTACTGGAGTTAACCACAGAGAAAGGACTGCCAGTCTTATAACTACATCCACCTTGAGAATTTGGTTAACTAATGAGTGACTCTAGTGTCTAGTGTCTTAGCCAGGTTCTTTGGTGAAAACATCTGTCCTTTTTAACCAATCATTCTGTGATTGTGTCTTCATTGGGCTTCCTTTCATATCAAGAACCTATGTCTTCATTTTGAATTTACATCATATTCCACTTAAAGAGATGCCAGGTCCCTTGTATTTATTGCCTGCTTCATCTAAGATGCTACAGAGAAAGCTGGTTTTGGTGTAGGATTTGATCACTTTTCTACACAGCGGCTTGTTTCAGCAGTAGAAGCTCTGAGTTCTGGTTCACAGACTTCGCCTAGGTATTCTAAGTTTCTGGAAGCCAGAGTTTTCTCCCTTCCTCTTGGGGCACATACTGAGATAGCACATGGGTCAACAACTTAGTTATGGCAGGCATGTGGTAGGAGGTCCATCACCTTAGAACACCAGTGTTAAACAAAATGAGACTATTGCTTTGGATTGAAGTTTTTGAACTAGACATCATTAAACTAGAATAAAAGGGAATAATTCATACTAAATTTGGTACAAACAAATGGAAACTATAAGGGGCATTTATAGTCTACAAAAGAGCCATTTCTCCTGAAAACAGGAGTTACTGTTTTATCTACCCTGCATAACAATAGCCTTTTTTTGTTAATACATGTGCTTGCCTGCGCATAAACACACACACACACACACACACACACACACACACACACACACACACACTCCTGAAGTAATCACTATAGACTGTAGAGAAGAATACAGAAGGAGCCAAAGATAGAAGATAACAAATTAAATAAGTCATATAGGAGCCCCTTTCTCTCCAAATAACTATGAACATAGATTACTAAAATGAAAGTGGTGAAGAGATGACTCAGTAGTTAAGAGTGCTTGCTGTTCTTGAAGAGGACCTGGTTTCAGTTCCCAACACCTTTATGCTGGTTCACAACCACCTCTAACACCAGTTCCAGGAGATCTGACACCTTTTAGTACTAGCCTCTGTGGATTCAAAGGTACATATTTGGTACACAGACAGACATGCAGGAAAATACTGATGCACAAATTAAAAATAAAAGAAATTATTTAAAGTAATTAAAATAATTGGGGAGCATGGAACATAAAGGTTTTGTACCAAGCCTGACAACCTTAGTGTGATACCTGGAACCCACATAATGGAAGGAGAGAGACAACTTCTTCTTGTTGTCTTCTAATGTATACTGTACACACGCACGTTTGCACACACACACACACAGACACAGACACAGACACAGACACAGACACAGAAACAGACACACACACACACACTTTAAAAACCTCAGTGAAAATCTCTGTCTGTCTGTCTGTCTGTCTGCCTCTCTCTGTCTCTCTCTCTGTCTCTCTCATTATCCCTATCTAATAGGTGGCCATTGTCGCAATGATGAACTTTGCCTTCTATGAAGATGTATTCGACAGAAAGTCCTTCGATTCTGATATCAAGAACCTTTCTTTAGTAATTTCTATGCCAAACTTATATTTTTGTAGAGCTGGCATGAGTTTTATTTCATTTTGATTGTGACAAATACCCTTTTATATCTCTGAATTGTCTTCCCGAAAGACATCATTAATCACCTACCATGTGATTGGAGTTCATTGACCCTTGGTGCTAGGATGGACTTGTTCTGTTGGTCTGATATGATCTCATACCATACAAGAATGACAGACAGCTGGAAGTCAGAATCAAAACTCCTTAAGCCAATGCAGGCTGCATATAGATAAGTTTAGTAGATGAGACTCGTCAGCAGAGTTGATCTGGATCTCATTAACTAAGCTTAATCCTCTCTAAGCTACAGATGATGATGAGCACTTCACTTTCACTAGATGGAAATATTTTTGTGGCCTTGATTTCCATGTTGCTTTGGGAAGATTACATGTGCTCCATACCTTAATTTGCTCACTAATGTTTTTAGAAATTGATTGAGAGATTATACAAAATACTTAGTTTTCAATTAAGAATGACAAATAAAGGCACATGCATACCTAAGCTTAGATCACATAGACTGTTAAGATTCTGTCATGAGACAGAGTAGTATGGTAACAAATTTATCAGGTAGCTAAATGTAAATTATATGCACCACAATATAACAAAGGGCCTCCTGTTTAAATTGCCTGCTTAAACCTTAAGGTTCTTATTTGCAAGTCTTATATAAAGCTTGAATCAATGTTCATTTTTTTTAAAGGTAAATCAGTATATATAGCTGCTTATTTGGTTTAGACTTGCATTTTTTTCCTTCTAGGTGAGAAATGAGTGGGGTTGACAACTTAGATGTTTAGATTCTAGCTAACAACAGCTAAACAATAAATTTGGAGTCTGAGCAGGTCAGGTCTCAGACTGCAACGGGTGAGTGAGCAGACTGCAGAAGCAACACAACTTCTGGGACTGACCACCTTTTGGGGTCCAGACATCCAGGCACCTTCCCCACCAGAGGAGAGGTGTCAGCCAGAGAGGGCTCTGCCTGCAGAAGCAGGTGAAGGAGCCATCTTGGGTCCCGGATCCCTCAGAGACCAGTCTGCACAAGTCAGCTCACGGACTGCAAAGGGTGAGTGAGCAGACTGCAGAAGCAACACAGCTTTTGGGACAGGCCCAGTTTAGGGCTCTAGAAATCCAGGCACCTTCCCTGCCTGAGGAGAGGTGTCTGCCCTGGAGGGCTTTGCCTGCCAGAGCTTGTGAGGGAGCCAACTTGGGTCCTGGGTCCCTCAGAGACCAGTCTGTGCAGGTGAGCGTGCAGGCAGCAGAAGCAACACAGCTTCTGAGACAGGCCCTGTATCGGGCCTTCATCTTTAGCCAAGAGGCAGGTCTGAACACCAGACCTCTGTGCACCTTCCCTGCAAGAGGAGAGCTTGCCTGCAGAGATTACTCTAACCACTGAGACTCAAGAGAGCGGTAGACTCCCAGGACTGCTGACAGAGGCTAACAGAATCACAGGAGGAACAAGCTCCTAACTATAACTAACTATAACTATAACTATAACTATAACTATAACTATAACTACTAACTCCAGAGATTACCAGGATGGCAAAAGGCAAATAGAGGGCAGAGGGACAGTATCCTAATTAACAAAATCAGAAATTAAAAAAAGAGACAGAAAAACAGAACCTGAGGAAATCCAAAACATCATCAGATCCTACTACAGAAGACTCAACAAAAGTAGAAAGCCTGGATGAAATGGACAACTTCCTAGACAGATACCAGGTACCAAAGTTAAACCAGGATCAGATTAACAATCTAAACAGTTCCATTTCCCCTAAAGTAATAGAAGCAGGCATCAATAGTCTCCCAACCAAAAAAAGCCCAGGACCAGATGGGTTTAGTGCAGAGTTCTATCAGACCTTCAAAGAAGAACTTATTCCAACTCTTCTCAAACTATTCCACAAAATAGAAACAGAAGGTACTCTACCCAATTCATTCTATGAAGCTACAGTTACTCTGATACCTACACCACACAAAGATCCAACAAAGAGAATTTCAGACCAATTTCCCTTCTGAATATCGATGCAATAGTACTCAGTAAAATCCTCTCAAATTGAATCCAAGATCACATCAAAACAATCATCCATCATGACCAAGTAGGCTTCATCCAAGGAATGCAGGGATGGTTTAATATAGGGAGATCCATCAACGTAATCCACTGTATAAACAAATTCGAAGACAAAAACCACGTGATTATCTCATTAGATGCTGAGAAAGCATTTGACAAAATCCAATACCCTTTCATGATAAAAGTCTTGGAAAGATCAGGAATTCAAGGCCCATACCTAATCATAATAAAAGCAATCTACAGCAAATCAGTAGCCAACATCAAACTGAATGGAGAGAGACTCCAAGCAATCCCACTAAAATCAGGGACTAGACAAGGCTGCCCACTTTATCTGTACCTATTCAATATAGTACTTGAAGTCCTAGCCAGAGCAATTAGACAACAAAAGGAGATCAAGGGGATACAAATTGGCAAGGATGAAGTAAAAATATCACTATTTGCAGATGATATGATAGTATATATATCAGTGACCCCAAAAATTCCACCAGAGAACTCCTAAACATAATAAACAGCTCAGTGCAGTAGCTGGATATAAAATGAACTCAAACAAATCAATGGTCTTTCTCTACACAAAGGATAAATGGACTGAGAAAGAAATTAGGGGAACAACACCCTTCACAATAGTCACAAATAATATAAAATACCTTGGTGTGAGTCTAAGGAAGTGAAAGATCTGTATGACAAGAACTTCAAGTCTCTGAAGAAAGAAATTGAAGAAGATCTCAGAAGATGGAAAGATCTCCCATGCTCATGGATTGGCAGGATTAATATAGTCAAAATGGCTAGCCTGCCAAAAGCAATATACAGATTTAATGCAATCTCCATCAATTTTCCAACTCAATTCTTCACTGAGTTAGAAAGGGTAATTTTCAAATTCATCTGGAATAATAAAAAACCTGGGATAGCAAAATCTATTTTCAACAATCGAAGAACCTTCGGTGCAATCACCATGCTTGACATTTAGCTGTACTACAGATTAATTGTGATAAAATCTGCATGGTACTGGTACAGGGACAGACATGTAGATCAATGGAATAGAATTGAAGACCCAGAAATGAATCCACACACCTATGGCCACTTGATCTTTGACAAGGGAGCTAAAACCATCCAGTGGAAAAAAGACAGCATTTTCAATAAATGGTTCTGGAACAACTGGCGGTTATCCAGTAGAAGAATGCAAATTGACCCATTTTTTATCTCCTTGTACAAAGCTCAAGTCTAAGTGGATAAAAAACCTCCACATAAAACCAGAGACACTGAAATTTATCGAAGATTTGGGCACAGGGGAAAAATTCCTAAACAGAGCAGCAATGGCTTGTACTGTAAGATCAAGAATTGACAAATGGGACCTGATAAAATTGCAAAGGGAAAAGACACTGTCAATAAGACAAAAAGGCCACCAACAAATTGGGAAAGGATTTTTACTAATCCTAAATCTGATAGGGGACTAATATCTAGTATATACAAAGAGCTCAAGAAGCTGGACTCCAGAAAATCAAATAACCCCATTAAAAATGGGGTACAGACCTAAACAAAGAATTCTCAACTGAGGAATACTGAATGGCTGAGGAGCACCTCAAAAAATGTTCAACATCCTTAATAATCAGGGAAATGCAAATCGAAGCAACCTTGAGATTCCACCTAACACCAGTCAGAATGGCTAAGATCAAAAATTCAGGTGACAGCAGATTCTGGTGAGGATGTGGAGAAAGAGGAACACTCCTCCATTGCTGGTGGGATTGCAAGCTTGTACAACCACTCTGAAAGTCAGTCTGGCAGTTCCTCAACAAATTGTACATAGTATAACCAGAGGATCCAGCAATACCTCACCTGCATATATACCCAGAAGATGTTCCAACTGGTAATAAGATCACATGCTCCACTATGTTCATAGCAGCCTTATTTAAAATATCCAGAAGCTGGAAAGAACCCAGATGTCCCTCAACAGAGGAATGGATACAGAAAATGTGGTACATTTACACAATAGAGTACTACTCGGCTATTAAAAACAACAAATTTATGAAATCCTTGGGCAAATGGATGTATCTGGAGGATATCATCCTTAGTGAGGTAACCCAATCACAAAAGAAGTCACTAGATATGCTCTCACTGATAAGCGGATATTAGCACAGAATCTCAGAATACCCAAGATACAGTTTGCAAAACACAAGAAAATCAAGAAGAAGGAAGACCAAAGTGTGGATACTTCATTTCTCCTTAGAATAGGGAACAAAATACCCAAGAAAGGAGTTACAGAGAAAAAGTTTGGAGCTAAGACAAACGGTTGTACTATCCAGAGACTACTCCACCTGGGGATCCATCCCATAATCAATCACTAACCCAGATACTACTGCATATGACAGCAAGAGTTTGCTGAAGGGACCCTGATATAACTGTCTCGTATGAGGCTATGCCAGTGCCTGGCAAATACAGAAGTGGATGCTCACAGTCATCTATATGATGGAACTCAGGGCCCCCAATGGAGAAGCTAGAGAAAGTACCCCAGGAGCTGACGGGGTCTGCAACCCTATATGAGGAACAACAATAGGAACTAACCAGAACCCCCAGAGCTCCTGTCTCTACCTGCATATGTATCAGAAGATGCCTAGTTGGCCATCATTGGAAAGAGGGGCCCCTTGGTATTGCAAACTTTATATGCCCCAATACAGTGGAACGCCAGGGCCAAGAAGTGGGAGTGGGTGGGTGGGGGAGAAGTGCAGGGGGAGGGTATAGGAACTTTTTGGATAGCATTTGAAATGTAAATTAAAAAAATATCTAATAAAAATGTGATAAAAATAACAAATTTGAGCAACCACATATAGCAAAACCATCTTCATACAAGTCAAAATTAGCAGAGTTTATAAATGAATAGATAGGCAAAAGCTGTTTCATGTTAATTGTGTTATTACTGTCAAGACCCCATTATCAGGTCTCTGGTTAGTTTCCTTTGTGTCCCTTACACATCAGATATATTTGTTTCATCTGAGAAATGCTGCTTAGTAACTGAGATAAACAGAATGGGTTAAAAAGTGACTTATTAGTTGTTTGTTTATTTTGGGGTGTTAGCCAAGAATTCTTCCTGCCCTTACCTTGGCTGAAATGTGGTCTGGGATGACTTAAGAGGAGGTCCATCTCCATGCCAATGCTTAATGCCAGCTGGCTGTCTACATGCTTTGAGTTTTTTCCTGTGGTAAGCAGATCAAGCTTCGTACTGTGGGAATCTTATGGCACAATGCTAAGAGAGGAAAACAGGTAATTCAATATCTGAACCAAAGTCTTGAAGTTTGCAAACTCTCTCTTTTTCCTTTCAGTTGATGAAATTCAAATGATCAAAACTCACAAAACTGACCCATATTCAAGAGGCAGGCAAAGTTCAGTCCATTTTTTCTCCATGGGAAATACAGACTTTGCCTTGCAGAAACCTATGTACTTGGGAATGAAGGGCATTATTATCATTTTATTATTACACAATCACTTACATGTGTGTGTTATATGTGCATACATCTATGTGTGAGTGCAAGCACCAATGTGCAGATGGAGACCAAAGGAAGATATAGGGATGAAGAATGGGCCAGAGAGCCTATACAACCCTCTTCTCTCCACTCCCTACATTGTTAGGATTGTCAGCACACACAACCATGACCTACTTTTTACCTAGATTATAGGGATTTGAACTCAGGTCTTCATGACTGTGCAACATGTGTTCTTATATAGCAAGCCATCTTCTCCCTTTCAGACTTTTACTTCCCAAATATGCCCTGCTTATACTTCTTTCTACCTCCTCTGTCCGCTGTGTTCAAGGTGTTATCTACGCTGTTGAAGTAACTCTCAGTAGTGTCTGCCACTGTGTTTTTCTATTCTTATCTCTCCTTGCAGATAAACACATTAAAAACACACACACACACAAACACACACACACACACACACACACACATATGTACTTGAACTCAAACACATGCACACACACACACTTACGTACAGTCACTGACACACACTCACAATGCACTCATGCACCTGCGCACACACCGACATGTAGACACACATATGTACTCATGCATATAGGCATGCATGTACACATACACACACATACACACACACACACACACACACACACACACACACACACACACACACACACACACACAAATGATTCTTCTAAATTCGTATTAGATCATGAACTTCTCTTGTACAAAGCCTTCCAGGGGTTTTAGTCTTATTAGAACAACCTGTGAAGTCTGTGTTAAAGCAGTCTGTGCAGTTCTGCTCCTAATATCACTAGCTTTATCTAGATCATTCTGTCTGATAACCTTGCTCAGCTGAAGCTCAGCGAAAAAGACCCTGTGGCCTATTCTGTTTTCTTGAAGCTTTGAACATGCCAGTCTGTTTAACTTTGGGCCATTCTTTTGAACTTTCTGCACTCAGCACCGGATTGGCCCATTCTGGTCCTCATTTACATCTCAAGCAAATCAAGCATGAGCTGGCCAAGAGCTTTTGACTCTTTGAAAATACTTATTTTTCTAAAGACACCATGTATTATTTTCTCAGATCTCTTTTTATCACTTCCCCTGGACACGCACTAATATACATGATTCCACACCCCCCTTTTTACTAACACATTTTATGTTCTATAAGTACAGGGAAGGAAAAAAAAATTTTCAAACATCATTTGGGCCCTTTACATCCCAAGCATCGTGAACTGTGCCTGATGCATAGTAAAACTTCAGTGAATGAATGAATGAACCTACCTCTTTGGTAAACCTCTCTTAGGTAACACTCTGCATTAGAATCCAAATCACCACTCACTCAGCTATCAGTGGACAAGCCAGTTTAATGCACATGGAATGGCACTGCG